>JAULBR010116698.1:0-19469 GCA_032355825.1 Melanodrymia aurantiaca
CTTGTATATGCCCCCTCCCCTTAAATATGATTAAAAATCGGTTCAATAAAAAATAACTAAAATTGCAATAAAAAAAATTGCTCAACTTTTTCAAGGTGGCATCAATTGGTTTATGAATATAGACACCTTTGTGATTGAAAATATTCAAAAACATTATAAGTAGACCTCACTTCCGGGTTCATGCCAAAAACTGGGTTTGGCTGCCGGACTATAGGGGGAATTCCCAATTTGAAAAAAAAAATCCAAATTTTGAAAAAATAAATTACGCACCAAACAATTGGTTTTTTTACCTTGACACAGCACAGGTGACTGGATACAAAGAAGTAAATTTTTCTTATACTGCAAAGAAACAAATAACTATTACTCTTTTAAAAGGAAAATATCCAATTAATATAAGATATACTGCAAACAAACAAAAAACAAAATTCCCCTTTTTCTGTCTAACACGTTATTTTTTCCCAATTTTCCAAAAAGGTATCCTAGAAAAATGGTCCAGATTATACCCTGCAAATCTTACACTATAAAAACTCGAGCCACTTCTGGAAAGAGGAACAATTTGTTGTATTTTCATATTCATTTTACCAAACAAGTACGAAAAATTTGATCTCATCGTTTGATATTACTTTAAGCTATTTGGTACTAAATTTTTATTTATTATGTAACATGCATGTGTATATAAAATGTATTTGTTGATGGTGTAGAATGTAACATTGACAGTTCAAAACTTTGTGTATTGATATTTTACAGTCGTTACCTCTGCGTGACACGGTGCGGGAGTGTTTAGAGAAAGACCATGTAGAGAGAACGGAGGACGATATAGAGACGCTGCTTGATTTCATGCAGCATTTCAGGGTAAGTTACCCTCGGCACTCTACATCATTGTGTATTTTATAGCAATAGATAGCATCCAACTCCTATCATTGAGTTCATTCAATTTTTATTAAACACAAAGTTCTAAATACAAATTGCTATAGATGAACGTCCAAAAATACATGATAAATAATTTCGCTGACATCTGTTTGCTTTACATCTTCACCAGTCAGTTGATTACATATATAAGTCGACTCCACAATTTGAAGTACTAAAACATATTTTGTTGACATATTCGCTGAGTTTTTGTCAGTTAATGCCAGTTCTAAAGTTTAAAAAGGCATGTTATTAGATTTGCTATTGCCACTATGACATCCACACCCACCCATCCACCCCCATCAGCCCACACAAATGCACACCCACACCCACCCGCACCCCCAGTTAACACCAGTTTTAAAGTTTAAAAAAGTATGTTAGAAAAGCTATTGCCACTATGACATTCACACACACCCTACTCCGCCCCCAGTTAACACCAGTTCTAAGGTTTAAAAAGGCATGATATTAGAATAGCTATTGCCACTATGACATCCACACACACCCCCACCATCCAAGCCCTTGGATTAATACACATAAATTATATATTTTTTAATATAAAACTTGTTAACATTCAAAATATGTACATATAAATAACCGCGGTAAAGTGCGTGGTTAAAAATACCTCCCTCTGGACGCTTGTATTTATTTACAAATAAACTGGTCTGTGTTATCGAGTGTTTGAAGTCCGCCAAAGTAGATGTAGACATATATAACTACATGTATTCTTAAATGTCAGGCCAATTGGCGTTTTATAGGTTATGAGTATGGAGTGTTTATTTAACTTGTGTATCAACAACGTTCACTAGACACAAGTTCTGAGAGGTGTAAGAACAATGGAGAGAGAGAGTTGTCAAATGCCAGATGCATTTCACTTTATGATATTAATGCATTGTAATGTCTGCTTGTTTATTAGTGACATCTGTTCTCTATTTCTGCCATTGTTTCGTTTTTAGCTCAATTTGTGGCAAATGTAGTTGTTATATGTGTGTTGTAAACAGTAGCCAATTATTTAATTAAATAAGAGAATTGACATGTTGATACATATATTTACAGAAAATGCTTGTCGGAAAATATGAATACATATTAATATTAACATAACAACACTGCAATATGAAACAAACATTAAATATAACTAATAGTGAATCCCAATACCAAACAAACAAAAAATTCTTTAAAAAATCTCTTGTTATAGATGTCTGTTAAAAATTAATAGCCTAGGTTTCCCCAGAGTGATACATGTAAGGCATAGGGGCGCCTACTTCTTACCTGTTTAACTAAGCACTTTGATTTATTTTAATGGAATTGTAAGCGCTTAGATTTAATGTAATGGCTTTGTAATGGCCTTAAATTCAGTTGTTTGTCCCTGTACAAGTGTATAATACATAATCAATCAAATTTGTACTCATGGATTTTACATAAAATTATAATATTATTGGTGAATTTTGACAATATAAGCGCCTTAAAAAGATCCTGGGGAAAGGCCTGTAAATGTCTAGATCTCCGTTAAAAAATCCATCTGTACATATACGTACATGTATGGTTAAATATTATTGTTACTGTAGCTAATTCGATTGCAGAAGTTTGTAATTGTTTGTTTATCAATTCTATTAATGGTGACTTTGTCTTAAACAATGTGTTCATTTATTCCTTTAGGCTATTAAGTTTTTAATTATTTGTAACTACAGTCAAACCTGTCTTAAGCAGCCACATAAGGGAGTAACAAAAAATGGCCTCTTAAGACAGGTGGTTGCTTAATACAGATTCTTATGCACTATAATTGATGATTTGGGAGAATAATCTGATGACCCTTTAAGACAGGTGGCTGCTTAATACAGGTGGCCACTCAAGCAGGTTTGACTGTAATTCTATTAATGGTAACTTCATCTTAAACGATGTGTTCATTTATTTCTTTCTCTAGGCTTTCGCCAACATGACTCTTGCCACCAGGCGGGCCCTGACGGCAGTGATGGTGTTTGCCGTGGTGGAGAAAGCCGGAACTGTTGTCATGAAGGATGGGGAGGAGCTGGACTCCTGGTCTGTTATTCTCAACGGAGAAGTAGAAATAACTCGACAGAGTGGGACGTCCGAACGACTGTCTATGGGCGACAGGTAAAAGAATATAGTCTTACATTTTCAGAACATTTGTCCCATTTCTCCATCTGTGTCTATATGTTATGTATTAAACCCAATTTTTTTAAGAGGAGTGGGGTGTAGATCTTGGTAAAGCATTCGTCCGCTTGTGGCTCGATGGGTCGAAGGATCGATGCGCCTCAGGGGACGGACCCCTTTGGGATATTTCCCATTCAAACCAGTGATCCACGACTGGTCCATCAAAGACTGGTGTGTATCCTATCTGTGGGGAAAGTGCACATAAAACATCACTTGCTGTTATTTGAAGAAGAGTAGCCTATGTGGCAGCAGCAGGTTTCCTCTGTGACCAATTATCGATATAACTGTCCGTTTGACATCCAATAACCGCTGATTAATAATCAATGTGTTCCAGAGGTGTCATTAAACAAACTTTTATCAATTTTTGAACACCTTATTTAAATTTTGCAGTTGACAAGTTCACTTATTTTACTGAAGTAAATATAGGTTAAAATAATATTGTGTTATTAATGTAACTGGTGTCGTTTTATTACAGTTTTGGAATCACTCCGACTATGGAGAAGCTGTATCACCACGGCGTGATGCAGACAATGGTGGATGATTGCCAGTTTGTGTGTATCGCACAGCAAGACTACTACAGAATTCTGTCTCAGGTACGCCAGAGTTACTCGTGAACTTCCATAGTCCAGCATCGTTTTAAAACAAATTTAATAATAAATATTCAGACATATAATGTAGAATAATAGCAGTGAGAGAAAAGTGTTATTTCATTCAGTAAAAATAACTATTTATATTTCCTCTCGGTGACAATAACTGAGGTATTGTGACATCACATGGTTGTTATCAATTGCTAAGGATTGCATGTGCTATTGACGTATACAGCATATCGAAGGCTATGTTATGCCATTGTCATATGTATGACGTTATACATGTAGTGCCAAGTATCAAACCCATTGATTTTAGCAAACAATAAATAGAACATCTATGATTTTTGACTGGATACGGAAACAATTTCATTCATGAGGTCGAAAAAGTGCATATTTTGACTTGTGAACAGTATATGAAAAACGCATATATATTCCAGGGTGAAGAAAATACTAAAAGGCATAAAGAAGAAGGTAACGTTGTCATGGTAACGGAGCACAGAGATCTGGATGGGGGTAATAGAAGAGGTCATATTGTAATACGGGTAAGTATATCATTTTTTTAACTTCCACTTCAGAATTGTTTTTGACAAATGTCAGATTGAGTGAGTATTTGTAAATTATTTTGTGTATATGTTATGTATGGAAAATTAAACAAATATTGTATGTAAAATAACAAGCACATAAAATACAGAGTATTATTTTTCATGGTTTTTGTTCATTGAGATTCTGGAATACTGTTAACTGTATTAATATTGCGACGTGTTATTTTTGCGAATACATCCCTAAGTGCATGTTCGCGATGTTTAAATTTCGCGAACAATCGTCGGTACATGAAAGCACATAAGCAGGGAAAATTATGCATGTTTATAAATTTATGTATGCACGTATGCACGCAAAAATTTTATTGTTTACAGTATTCCATGGTTTATAATTCTTAAAAATTAATGCATGTTAGTATAAATATTTTGAAAACAAATGATTATTTTCAATATATATATCTTACATAAAATTAATTTGAAGTATATTTTCTTCTGCTTCATTCAAATTTGTGAGATGTATATTTTGACAGTGATTGTATTAATCTGTTAACAGGGTACACCGGAGCGTTTAATGCAGCATCTTGTTGAAGATCACTCCGCCATTGATCCAACTTACGTTGAGGATTTTCTGCTCACATATCGGACGTTTCTCGACAGTCCACTGATCCTGGCCAACAAACTGTTAGAATGGTTTGCCGAACCCGTGTTGCGTTCAAAAGTATGTTCAAATTGATCAACATTATCTGCACCTAACATTGTTTAATGTTATATCAGGCAGCGGGGTATTTCAGTGCAAGAGCATCTGCCTGAGGTTCGCAATGTCGATTGATTAATCCACCTCAGTTGACCCGTTGTATTATTTCAAGTTCCAACTAGTGATCCACGACTGGTCCATCAAAGGTGGTGGTGTGTGCTATCCTGTCTGTGGGGAAAGTGCACATAGAAGATCCCTTGCTGTTATTCAGTGAGAGTAGTCTTGATGGCAGCAGCGCGTTTCTTCTGTGACCAAGAGTCGATATAATTATGCATTTGACATCCAATAACTGCTTATTAATAATCAATGTGTTCCAGTTATGTCGTTAAACAAACTTTTGTATCTTCGTTATAACAGAAATATTTTAACTTCTTCTCGATCTCCTAGATGGTCACTTCTGAATCCGATACGAAGGCATATTTTAACTTTGTGGTCCATGTTATCTTCTTACTGAAATACTAATTTGGCTACAAAGATTGATAGCTATAGCAGAATATTCTCTGTGATGGAGAAAGGACAATCATTTCGTTTAATTATTGCAGGTTACTAGAGTTGTCCTTTTGTGGGTAAACAATCACTTCAACGACTTTGAAATGGATGCAGCGATGTGTGAATTTTTAGAGCACTTTGAGGGGTTGTTGGAAAGGGAGGTAAGCATGTCACATACTTATGAGGAAATAGGACTAGTTTTCATTAGCTCTCATGGTTATATTTGCATGATCTTATCATTTTCGCTTCTATTTTCACATTTTTTATTTTGGCTTTTTCATAGAATGTGCTTTATCTGTTATGTTTCATAGAACTCGTTAGATTATTGTATTATTAAATTATTTTTTTTCCACATCTGAAGTTTGATTGGTTGTATGATCAATCCTCCTCATGACCCAGTGGGTTAATTCCCATTCCAACCAGTGATCCACTACTGGTCCATCAAAGGTTGTGGTGTGTGCTATCCTGTCTGTAGGATAGTGCACATACAAGTTTCCTTGCTGTTATTTGGTAAGAGTGGCATATGTGGCAGCAGCGGGTGACTATGTGTCAATATAGCCCAGCGTTTCACATCATAAAACAAATTTTAATTTGTATTCTTATTTACTATAATCCAGACAACATTTAAAACAAACTGTTAATGTTGAAATATTAAATATAACAGTTCAAAAATATTTGTTCGAAAATTTAATTAGTTAAAAAATGTATCAATCATATTAAATAGTTTAAAACGGCAAGTTGCTGTGTCATTTCAGTGACGTACAACAAATGTCATATGAATAATATCCACATTGTTTATACTTATTGTTCGAAGGACAAAGGAAGGTTGATATGCATGACATTAATATGGTAGCTGGTGATGGGAAAGTGTAATACTAGCTGTAATATGGGGTTTGCCATTCATAGAAATGTATCACAATCAATGTAATTCCAATAAATAGAAAAAGGAGTCAACAAGTATAAAACGATAAAACTTTTTAAAAAAATCAGGACGTTCCATCAGTTTATATTTTATGGAAACCACAAAATTTATATCCATAGAAAACAAGACAGAAAAAAATTGTGCAGAAAAATCTGACGTTTACAAATATGGCCGACATTTGCTGTATACACCATAGGTTTATATGTGTAGTGTGTTATGTATCCTTTAGGAGGTTAAAACATCAACTTTAAAATATGATTGTGCGATTCCTATACAATCGGGAGGATTTCCTGATAGCAGTGGGAAGAACTAACGGGCAATGAATATCTGTTTTGAAGTTCCATGCCAAAATGAAGACGAGGTTGTGGACAGAGTTTTGTTAATAAATTCATGTGACTTGTCAGTATCTGATTGATTAACTTGGGAAATATTTTTTGTTTTCAAAAAACTGGATTTGATCCTATTTTGATAGACAATTCAATTATTTCAGAATATAAAACTATAAAAAGCTACTAATCAGTTGTGATAAATAGCCTATTAAAGTAGGAGCGATGGGTAACAAAAACTGTATCGGCGTATGTGGTTAACACGTGATGGCAAACCCTGGTAGTATAGGGCCTACTGAATTCACTAATGAGATGCTATGGTCATTTGTTTGGGTTTTGCAATCATTCACATGTATTTTGCAGCCGGAAGGTCTTAATGAGGTAAGATGGCTTATGGTGAGGGTATTTTATAGCTCATCACATCTAATACGCAGAAAGGATATCTTCAGTATAACCTTTACAAAATTCTAAAAATATACACTTTGAAGACTGCTTACAACACATAATGTTAATTAGGATAACGGCAAATAAACATTTTATTTACATTTGCCTCAATCGGAAAGCTATTTTTCTTCTTGAAAAAGAGCATCAGTTTTTTTTTGTTTTTTTTTGCTATTCATTGAATTTTTTGGTTGCATTTAATTTATAATTTGATTATTGTTCCAGTGAATTTATAATTTTTTTGGTTTTTCCACAACTACATGGAACACAAAATAATTTGTATTCCAGTATACGACATGCACATCCATATACATTTTATTATTAACACAGTATCACTCACTGCTTATGCTGGCTGCTTTTATGTATTATTTCTTGTTGCTTAGTGTGTCAATAAACTTTTATTTAGCCCAGTTTGACAAATCATTATATTGAGACCAACTAAAACATGCTTATTTGTTTGCTTGTCATGTAACAAATGGGAAAAAGGTTGTGGCTGAAAAACATACATGGAAATCTATTAATAAAATAATAGGGAAATCCAGGAATACGGCAACGGTTGTGGACTTTTATGTCTAGAATTGAGTCAAAGCATGTGGATTTGTGATGGTGTGCCATCAACTGTAGTATATTTTTGTATTATATAATCAATGACATTAAGATGCATTACCATGATCAAATCACATACAGATTGTTCAGGCATTTTCCTATTTTGATTTTCTTGGGATACTACCTCTTTCATTGAAGATGAAAATATTGAATACAAGGAGAAGAATTTGATTATTTTCTAAAAGTGGAAAAAACGTAACATTTTCTGTTATTTCCAATCATCAGTAACTTACTAACCCAGTCACATCTATGACATATAATATTAATATATTCCTCAACGCTAGATGTATATTGGGCCTGTTTTTTATGTTCATTGAGACAGTACATGAATGTCCGGATACTATTTGATTAATTGGACATGCAGGAAAGTTCATTTGTTGTTGATATACATGTACTTAAGAATTGTCTGTAAATTTTTTTAGTTTTATCGCGGTATGAACGAACAAAAACTTGCGATTTATTACCTAATTGATATACAATTAAAGGGATTTAGTCACAGGTTTTTTACACCAAATTTGTCAGCTCTATTATGATTCTAAATAATAGAAGTAAGTGTTCAAACCCTTCAGAAACATATTAGGGGCATTATATTCATAAAATACATGATATGCAATTTTACTTAATTTACATTGTCAACAACTTTTATAATTATATTTTTGTATCAAACCATTTAACATCAATAAAAATATCTATATTTTTCCCAATTTGGTTGATTTATAATTATTAATAACGGATGCACAACTGGGAGAGCTAATTTTGATATTTGATGTAAAACTGACCAATACACTTTAAGTAGCCGCCTATTAATTGACAACAGAAATAGATCAAATTTAGAATTGTGAACTGTAAAATAAAATGCTGACTGATAATATAGCAGTGGCTATCGGCTCTCAGCAGTGGATGATGCCAACATGGGTGTTAACTGTCCGTCAGGAGACTGAATTCAGTCGCAGGATAAATTATTTTTTAATGTAATTTTAAATATAAGACCAAAACTTAAAATTATAAAGTATATTTTCAGTCATACAAATTCACTTTTGTTAACACCCATGTGCTAAACATATAGGTATTGACCATACATGTCAATATAACCATGTGTCTGACGTCCAATAACCGCTGATTTTATAATCGATGTGTTTCTAGTGGCATCGTTAAATAAAACAAACTTTACTTTATTTCTCAAACATTGCCTTTCATCTTTAATTATCGGTATGATTGTCTGTTCCAGCGTATGATTGGCCAGATGAGGCTGTTGAACATCGCGTGTGCGGCTAAGGCGAGGGTACGCACGATCACCCTCACACGCGCTACTCGGGAGGAGATCCTCCACTTCCAGATACTCGGCGGGTTGGAGCGTGGCAATGGCATCTTCGTCACTAAAGTGGAGAACAGCTCGAAAGCTTTCGATGCCGGCTTGAAGCGAGGGGATCAGGTACGGTTTTTAAGTTCCACCTTGTATAATACGAAATGAAATGAAAAGATTAATTAAAATTTAACGACACCCCAGCACGAAAAAATACTAGGTATTGGATGTCAAAATACTGTATTTGTATAATACAAAACAGTTTTGGCATATACAGTGTGTTAAATATTTTTGACAATGATTAATGAAGATGGTTGACAAACAATATGGCTGTACTTATGATGCATGCCACTGGAGGAGCAGGATACGCTCATGTTTCATGAATAAATGGTATCATCACTGATTTGGCAGTGATTTGTAAGTACATGCCATTTCTACTTTGTCGCGATTTCCCTTCAACTCTGACTTATGCAGAGATACGCATTTACCCATGTCAATGTTTTGTCATTTAGATTTGTGCCAACACTAAAATTAAACAGTATTATCAACCCTTTTCAATATTAATGTCTTACTTTCAGGTAATGGAAGTGAATGGCAACAACTTCCAACACATTTCACACAACCGGGCTCTTGAGATTCTGCGTGGAGCCACCCATCTCTCTATCATGGTTAAATCTAACCTTCATGGTAGGTTCTATTCAATCTAAATGACTATTTAGAACTAGGAAAAACTACTGTTCTAATGAGTCCCCTGAGGAGGATTGATCATTAGACCTAATGTATCTCAGGCAGACACTCTAACAACTGAGCTAGATCCTACACCACATTCATGTCATATTATGTTGAACATAAAATTAATTATTATTAATCGCTGATTCTTGTAAACGACAGATTTGCTTCCATAAAATTTAACTTTTTTTTGGATGGATGCATTATGGTTTTCAAAAAATCTGAATTCAATTTAATAAAGTTCAATGAGTACATGTAATTGGGCAAATATGTGTTCTATGTATGTTTCCTCTAGAAATAACATTGTTTAACTTATGATTCGTTTGGGATGCGATTAAGGAGGATTCTATTTTTATTCTGATGCTAATTATGAAGCACTTATAATGCATGTTCTGGGGTTTTTTTCAGACTTTAAGGAGATGCTACTTTCTGCTGAGAAGGGCGGTCCAAGGAAAATCAAATCTCAGGATTTCATTCAACCACCTCCGCTATTAAAACAGAGGTTGTCTGCTCCTGATCTGGATGTTCAGATTCCTGTAATATCTAAAGACAAAAAACTGCAGAAAAAGACCAAAGGCTATACAATGTTTGGAAACAAGCCAAGATTGAAAAAAGCCTTGATGAAAATGAATTTGATTCCAAAAAATTTAAATAACAGGTTTGTCATATAATTTTATTTTTTACTTTCTAGTTATTTATAAAATATTTGTGTGTGTAGTCAATCATAATAATTAATATGTTAGTATAAGAATGATGTGTGAACATTAATTATGCTAAAAGTGAATATTACTGAATGTACAATTGTTTCATTCAAGGTCAGAATTTTTTTCGGCAGCTGCCATTTTGATTTTATCCAAAATGTATACTTGTTGCATTCAATTGCACTTTTTCGCATTGTAAAGTATCTTTTATATTAGCGGTTGTGTTATTGTGGAAAAGCAATGTGTTAGGAATGGTAAAGTATACTCTGAAAAGGAAAAATATAGTGTACATAATGTCTCTATTTCAGTGATGGCAATAATATGAATCATTCTGACGAAAGCCTGTATACGAAGCCATTACGCAAATCATCAGTATCATCTACCTCATCATCGAATGCCGGCGTGTCGAATCACATGAGTGCCAGTAACCCCGATCTCTCCAGTCTCTCCGTGCTGTCCATCAACGACATCGCCAATGATTTCCCCGACCATGTCATCAAGGTGTACAAGGCCGACCAGTCTTTCAAATATCTCCCTATTCACAAGGCAAGTTCTAGTTCAGAAAGCCATCACGGTCTAAAAGGCTGATTAATGTTTCCTATATCGACGTACGTACACAAAGCAAGCTTTAACTCGCAGCGGCATAAACTGCAATAAAAAGTTAAATTTTTAATGATATTTTTAGAAATCTTTTTTGAACCAAGTCAGCAGGCCATAGCTAAGCGCAAGAGCATCCGACTGAAGTTGAATGGAGCGAGTGATCTATCCTCCTCAGTGGATCTGTTGGGTTATTGCCCATTCCAACCGGTTATCCACGACTTGTCCATCAAAGGCTGTGGTGTGTGCTATCCTGTCTGGTAAAGTGCACATAAAAGATCCCTTGCTGCTATTCAGTAAGAGTCGCCTATGTGGTGACAGCAAGTTTCCTCTGTGACCAAGTGTCGATATAAAATGCATCCAATAACAGCTGATTAATAATCAATGTGTTCTAGTAGTGTCGTTAAACAAACTTTATTTTTATTTTATTGTATTTAACAGGAAACTACTGCCAAAGAAGTTGTGATGCTGGCTTTACAAGAATTTAGCAACACAGATCCTAGCTGGTAAATATTATCTATAGCTTATAATATTACTGTAACAATCGAACCTTTCATTGAAGATACGGAAACCGTATATTATTATAGTTTATGACATGGATATTTTGGATAACTTATAGATTTCTCTTGTTCCTTTGTGTGTCTGGGGCGGGACATAGTCTAGAGGTAGAATGTCTGCCTGTGGTGGAATGGGCCACAGCCCAAAACATTTTGTGGGTTATTTTCAGTTCCAGCCAGTTATACACGACTGGTTTATCAAATTCTGTGGTGTGTACTATCCTGTCTATGGGAATAGTGCACCTAAAAGACCCCTTGTTGTTTTTCGGTAAGAGTAGCCCATTTAGCAGCAACAGTGGGTTTCCTCTGAGACCATGTGTCAATATAACCATGCATCTGACGTGCAATAACCGCTGATTTATAATCGATATGTTTCTAGTGGCATCGTTAAATAAAACTTGACTATATGTCAAATTTGATAATTTCCCTGCTTTGTCTGTTGTTGTTCCTCCTGTTCATCCGTGTGTCTGTGCGTGTTGTTTCAGTAATTACTCACTGTGTGAGGTCACCGTGCAGAACGAGAAGGTCATCAAACAGAAACGACTTCCCGATCAGCTGCAGAACCTGCAGGAACGTCTCGCTCTGAACGGCCGGTATGTATCGTCACGCAGCGTGCAGTCTCTTTCTGCTAGTTCTCACTGCATCTGTACTACAAATCATCAAACTTAAATCATTCAGCACATTTAACATTGACCATGTAATAACGGACCAATTTGGCAATTGCAAGTGGTTTTTTTTACACTATTAATTTGAATAATAGTTGTGATATTGATATATAGGATAATCCATGCACAGTAAACAAAATAATTGACATAGTTATCTCCCTATATATCCTTAGATTTCCATGCTAGTTCTTGAACAATTAGGCACTTTGATTTGTTAGGTTTGTGCAAGCATTTAGCCACTTGAAAAGGTTATACATGTGGATGTATTGTTTGTATCAAATTAATGCACATCGTTTATTTAGCAGTCCGATACACTATTTATGTAATACTCGTAATATAGCGTAATACTCATAATATAGCTGATTTGTCCGTTTGATGATTTGTTTAACTTAGATGTCATTGAGTAGTTTTGCCATGCAGTGAATCTAGAATCACCTGTATTCTATCATAGTATCTATCTCTTAGACTGTAGACATAATTTAGAAACTTGATACAGTGGACTCTGTCTAAACCAGATCCATTTCGGATTATGCTTGTTGAGATTCAGCACCAGATGAGGCAGTTTGTCATGTGTTAAAAACCAATGTGTAATGTAGACGGATGCTGGTTTAAGCAGAGTGCACTGTACTTCAATACTGTCGAGATATTTCAATCCAATTATATTGGTTTTTTAAATAGCATTCATAGTTTCACTATATAACTGCTTCTTGTGCATTCATGTCTGTGTATTTTCAAAATACAAATTAAAAAGATTGAAGAAAATACATAATGAACAAAACGAGAAATTTTAAAAATCAGTAAAATGGCTATTATTGACATGTTTGTAATTTTCTCGTTTGTAATTTCACAAATAATTACTAATAATGATATTCATTGAAAAATGCAACAGTTTCTCTTTTGCAACACAAAAATTATGTATCGAGAGATAATCGGTTTTGTGAAATTGCCAAAAAAATTACAGCCATGAATATATTAACAGTTTTACAAAATGTGACATGCAGGCTTTTTTTTATCCATTTACACAAAATAAATTTTTAGAAATAAGTAACCTTATGCATGGATGACTTGATCAGTAGTCATCTGTGAATATTTTTTTTTTTGTGAATTGAGAAAACCAAATTAAGTAGGACACATTTCGTGAAAATTGAGAAATTAATATTTGATCAAATAAAGAGAAAGGATGCTTTTGTCTAAAAAATGGATCTGCGTCTGTTAATAAATGTATTAACTTGTTTATTTAGTCAAGTATGTGTATGTGGACTCTGTAATCTGTAATGTTGTATTTTGCTTGCCTTATTGTTGTTCAGTCGAAACACAGGTTTACTATGCAAAGCACAACTATATTATAAATGTTGAAAATGTTGTGCTCTCAAAAATTCGTTTTAAATTTCTCTCGAATATTTTGTTGAAATTTCGTGTGGTCAGTCAGGCCTGTTACAAGAGTGGTACGCCGTACCAAGTTCCTAAAGCAATTACATACATATATGATTGAAAAATTACTCATAATAACATTACCAGTTTTATATAAACAAACTTACTGAAAACAATGAATTCATCAAATTGGGATCTTGTCAGAACTGATCAAATTGTCAAGATTCAGATTTTCTCTTGTTTATGGCAGATCGATCATCCTCATGGACCATTGGGTTATTTCCCATTCCAACCACTGATCCACGACTGGTCCATCAAAGGCTGTGGTGTGTGCTATCTTGTCTCTGGGAAAGAGCACATAAAATACCTGCTGGTGTTACTCATTAAGAGTACATGTAGCTTATGTGATGGCAGTGGGTTTCTTCTGTGACCAAGTGTTGACATAACAGTGTGTTTGACATTTTTAATCGCTGATT
The DNA here is from genome assembly GCA_032355825.1 of Melanodrymia aurantiaca. Lineage (NCBI taxonomy): Eukaryota > Metazoa > Mollusca > Gastropoda > Neomphalida > Peltospiridae > Melanodrymia > Melanodrymia aurantiaca. Next base: position 14,139 of record JAULBR010116698.1, read on the forward strand.
ATTAATCAATGTGCTCTAGTGGTTAAACAAACTAACTTTTATCAATAGCACGTCAATACACCATGCTGTTTTCATCGTCATACATTATCATAAGAGTTTGATTATCATAGTAGAATTGTGGTGTATATAAAAAAAATCAAATAATACTGCCAGACAAATATTTGATTCTCAACGAGAATTATTTTTGGCAAGTTTGGCCAATACGTTTTTTATTTCACTGTAAACTAGATAATCCCTTTTATGTTTCCTCTCGATAGTTCATACATTCATTGTATCAACTAAACAAATATTGTTTTCAAATCTTGTTTATGTTCTAGATATATTGACATTTTACTGTATTGTCGACTTGGTTTTATATTCTACTGAAAAAATAATTGTTGAAAACTTAAAGAATTTTTGCAGATGTATTACATTGCCCCCCAAGCCCCGAGCAGACAGCCCAAACAAGATGAAATCTTTCCCATGATGGAGCAAAAGATTTTAAAATATTCAGATCATCTTTAAAAGAAAAAGCAAAAAAAAAAACATAGCATGATTTTGATGACCCACAAGTTGTTTTGCTGCTTTGCTCCCCAGAGGGCACTGTGTGCGCATGGGCTTTTCTCATTACATCATCACATTATTTTGACTCCTCCTTCCTGTTAATTAACACCCACACTTTGTTACCATGACGACTTACAATATGGAGATGGCTTTCCTTTAATTGGCCAAGGCCTGACTAACCTTGGTATCTCTATTTGTGTTGTTGGGTGGTTTTTTTACCATTAATTATTCTTCGTTTAAACTCTTTTTATTATTTTTTTCCACTTCGTTGTATTTTATGTTTAAACATGTTTGTAGATCATGTAATCGGAACTGCAGTGATGAAAGTGGAAAATAGTTTCTAAAAAAGTTCTTGTATGTAGAAACATGATTGATAGCAAACTTTATAAATGAAAATTTCAATTTACGTTTTCTTGTGTAACAAACATGGTTGACAACACACTTTTATAAAGAAAAATAGTGTTTAAGTTTTCGTTTGTATAGAAACATGATTGACAGCACTATTTTATAAAACGAAATGTTTTTGATAAAAATGATACTAAAAGCAATATTTGGGAATGAATAAACGAGTGTGTGAAATGAACTGGCCCGTCTCACTGCAGTTACTACAGACGTCTACGGTAGTTTGGTGATTAGCTCTTTTGTACTCGTACAAGTATGTGCATTCAAAACACATCTCACTTCAACAAAACAACACATCGTTGGTGTTATTTTCTAGAGTTAAAACACATTAAATGCACATGCTTGTAGACATTTTATTAACTGTGTTTCTTCAAGCTACAAAAAAAAGAACTAGTTTATTCTATTTTTGAAATTATAATATATTGTGTATTGTATATGTAGTTGTAGCTAAGGTTCTAAGAATACCATAATATATACATACTGTATGCAGATTTGAGTACTTTATCATGTAATGAACTGTTTAAGTTTTAAATGTTTATTATTAAGGGCATGAGCATGTATGCATGCAAAATGAACTTGAATCTCTGTTTTACTGTATATTTATGCCTGTTTGTTATTTACTATTCGTCTAAAAGCGTAAAAATAACTTCAGAATTGAGTAACATAGATATCTAGTTTTCTTTTTCTTGAAGCATAGGGAGGACACGGTTGAGGTTATTACATGCATGATAGTTACCTGGTTGGAACGCTAGACATTAATATTGATAATTTATATATGTACCGGGTACTTATTTTTAATATTAAATACACAACATTTATTGAACTTCTAAATTTGATGGATAGGATTTCTATTTTGTACAAAACAAATTATCTGAAGATTTATTGGACTGACATAATTATTTGTTGTTTTTTTCTTTCTTTTTGATAAATAGTAACTAATGATGCAATTGTCTTGTGATGGCATCATGTTTCATTCATCAGCATACTAATAAATATATCACCACACATGAAGGATATTTTTTTTTATCATTCATAGACATAATAGAATAATACCACATGTATTATACAAGCAATATCTCTTGCCAAAGCCACCAGTAGATTGTAAAAGTTTTGTTATTGTAAAAGCAGTGTCTTCATATGCAGTGACTATGATGCGGTTTTTATCAATTTTATGCGTGTACTTAGTTTACTTCCAACCAGGCTTAATATGTACTTTTACTGATTTCAGTTTATTCCTTGTTATACGGGAACGACTAATTCTCCTCTTTATTTATTGTGTTATATGCATGAATTATGTATGCTCCATTCTCCTAGCTTTAGTCTTCGTTATCATTATTGTCATTGCATGATTGCACCACAAGCCTAGAGAAATTACAAGTTCAAGAACAGTATCTAATGTTAAATGAAAATTGTTTGGTTTTTTTTGGTGGGGATTGGAGCAGGATGAAGCTCAGAACAAGAACATATTATTGAGGTGGATGAGGTCAAAGGATTGATCCTACTCAGGAGACCCATTGGATTATTTGCCATTCCAACCAGTAATCAAGACTGGTCTATCAAAGGCCTTGGTGTGTGCTTTCCTGTCTGGGAAAGTGCAAGTAAACGATCACTTGCTTTTATTTGAAAAGAGTAGCCTATGTGGCAGCAGTGGGTTTTTTCTAACACCAAATGTCATTATAAGTGCATTTGACATCCAATAACCGCTGATTAATTATCAATGTGTTCCAGTGGTGTTGTTAACAAATAAACTTTAACTGTGACTGAGCTTGGCAATCTTCTAATTTCTCTGTAGGGCTTGTATCAGAGTGGACAGTGTATTCAGTTGTGTAATGTTAAAATTCATAAAGTACGTCAAATATCTGGAACATCTATTTTTACAAACTATTTCTAAAATAATAATTTTACAATTCCAGAAATATTTCCTCTACATTATCATTGATAATGATGTCTTCAACTTCTGCATGTCTTTTTGGATTTTATATAAATGTAGCACTGTAGATATCTGATGGGAACTATAATTACATCTCGTAATAATATAATACTTTATTAAAAATCTTCCAACCATATTTGCATTAATTTTAAGCAAAACTTAAAGGTTTATGTTTAGAATATTTTCTTTGTTATTTGACAAAAGTTTGTTCTAAAAACTGGATAATAAAACAAAATATTAAGTTCATAATTTTTATCGGGGTAATTGTATATTTATATACCGGTAATTGGTAATTTATTTTCTTAAAAGTTAAAAACTAATCAAAGCATAAATTTAATACCGGTATATAATATGCATTTGATACTAATATATATGTATATACCTGTTCACTCTGAGTTAACATTGTAACTGTCATTGTACACACGTATACTGCATGAAGCAGTGGGCAGATCTGATCGGAAATCAACACAGATAATAACATACGATTTTATTACGAAATTTACAGGGTGGAAACATTTTAATATTTTGTTTTGTTTCCGAAACGATCTGCTCACTATTAATATGAAGAAATTGGGAACAAAATCACATCCTGCTCTTAATTAAGATTAACATTCATCAAAATGAAGAGGGATTGTTTGAATAATTTTTAACGTTCATTGAAACGACGAAGGATTTTTAATTTTATTTTTAATGTTCATTAAAACGAAGAGGGATTGTTTGATTTATTTTTAACGTTCATCATCAAAATGAAGAGGGATTGTTTGATTTATTTTTAACGTTCATTAAAACAAAGAGGGATTGTTTGATTTATTTTTTCTATTCATCATAATGGGCTAATTTTAATTAATTAAATGTCTTTGGGGTGGGGTGGGGGTAAATTTTTAAAAAAAGGTTTGATTTTGACTGAAAAAATAATAGAAAAATATAATTAATGGTTTAATTAATGTTCCCAAATTCTGCAAATCATCCATACATCACTATCATTTCTAAGCATAACGTATGCCACACACAAAAAAACAAAAAAACAACCGATACATAAAATCCGATCAATCGGTCAGGACCAGAGTCAGCTCGGGGCTAACATGTGTTCCCTTCTCCACTTGACTCAGGCGATCTTGTCCTCGTGTGCTCAGGTATTACCTCAAGAATAACCTGACCACGGACACGCTGGTGCCCGATGAGCTGATGGGCGAGCTCTTGAAGGAGGGCCAGATCAGCCTGCTGCAGCTCAATTCGGGCGAGGTCGCCTCCCAGCTCACCCTCGAGGACTTCAAGGTGTTCCGCGAGATAGAGCCCACCGAGTACATCGACGACGTCTTCAAGATCGACTCCAAGTTCGGATGTCCCAATCAAAAGAAATTTGCAGAGGTGAGTTAAAACTGTTTGTGTGTTGAGTGAGAGTGGGAGTGCTGTATAAGTCTAGTGTTGGCCATTGAGTACATGTCTTCAATATAGACTCCAAGTTCGGATGTCCCAATCAAAAGAAATTTGCAGAGGTGAGTTAAAACTGTTTGTGTGAGTGAGAGTGGGAGTTCAGTATAAGTCTTGTGTTGGCCATTGAGTACATGTCTTCAATATAGACTCCAAGTTCGGATGTCCGAATCAAAAGAAATTTGCAGAGGTGAGTTAAACGGTTTGTATGTTTGAATGAGATAGCCCACGGAACACATCGATGATGTCTTCAAAATAGAATCGAAATAATTCGTATGTCCGAATCAAAAGATATTTGCAGAGGTTAGTTAAACTGTTTGTGTGTGTGTTAGGTTTTTTTTTGTGTGTTTTTTTTTTGTTTTAGAAAATATTTATTCTGTATAAATGCCTCTCCAACAGATAAATTACATGTAATATAATGTGTGAGTGAGAGTGCTGTATCAGTCTTGTGTTGGCTATGGAGTACATCAATGATTTCTTTAATATCGACTCCAAGTTCAGATGTCCGAATCAAAAGAAATTTTCAGAGGTTAGTTAAACTGTTTGTGTGTGTTATGTGTGAGTGAAAGTGCTGTATGATTATAGTCTCATACTGCACTGTTCTTGTGTTAATTTAAATGAGAAATGATTTTGGTTAAGACTGTTCAGAAAATTTATGCTTCTTGTTTTCTTTATTAAACTATAGCTACTAGACTTTTTTTGTGAATTTGCTTTATTTCAATTATATATTTTACTGGTGTCCTTACATAGTTTATATCAGTTTTATATTTTTTCTTCTATGGCCAGCTTGTCAACCGAGAGATGTTCTGGGCAGTGACGGAGATTTGTGAAGAAACCAGTCTAGTCAAACGATCAAAACTGCTCAAACACTTCATTAAAATAGCCAGTAAGTGACAGTATTAAAACACTTCATTAAAATAGCCAGTAAGTGACAGTGTTAAACTGCTCAAACACTTCATTAAAATAGCCAGTAAGTGACAGTGTTAAACTGCTCAAACACTTCATTAAAATAGCCAGTAAGTGAC
>JAULBR010116807.1:0-19466 GCA_032355825.1 Melanodrymia aurantiaca
TAACACTGACTGACTGGTGATACACTGTTAATCCTGTATCGCTGTATGTGTTCCTCTCTCTCGGGAGAGAAAATAGAGAGAGAATACCAGTCTACTTTAACACTGACCACTTGCCCAGTTCACACACACTATAACACTGCGTACTGACTGGTGATACGTGTGCTGTTAATCCTGGTGTGGTGTTAATCCTGTATTGTGTATGTATCCCTTTGTATGTATTCCTCTCTCTCGGGAGAGAATAGAAAAGAGAGAATACCAGTCTACTTTAACACTGACCACTTGCCCAGTTCACACAATATAACACTGTGAACCGACTGGTGATATGTGTGCCCTTAATCCTGTATCGTGTCTGTTAATCCTGTTGTATCGGCGGTGTATGTATCCCTCTCTCTCTCTCTCGGGAGAAAATAGAAAGAGAATACCAGTCTACTTTAACACTGACCACTTGCCCAGTTCACACACTACATGTATAACACTGTGAACCGACTGGTGATACGTGTGCTGTCAATCCTGTATCATGTCTGTTAATCCTTTATCGGCGGCGTATGTATCCCTCTCTCTCGGGAGAGAATAGAAAGAGAGAACCAGTCTACTTTAACACTGACCACTTGCCCAGTTTACACACTATAACACTGTGAACGTGTCTGTTAATCCTGTATCGTGTCCGTTAATCCTGTATCGTGTCTGTTAATCCTGTATCAGGCGTATGTATCCCTCTCTCTCTCGGTAGAGAATAGAAAGATAGAATACCGGTCTACTCTAACACTGACCACTGCACAGCAGCCACACACACTTGACGTTTAGAGCAAACACTGTGGCCTAGTCGCCAATCAATTACACACACAATGACCAAAGCGTCAACTTCCCACCGGCTGATCTGAGCGACAGTGCTGGAAAAGGTTTAACGTGTGAAACATTGTCTCACCTGAAGCCTGCTGTGTTCAACCTTTGTCGCTCACTCCACAAGCCTGCTCTCTCTCTCTGTGTCTCTCTGTAGAGCCAGTCAAGGGCTGATTAATTCCCTGCGACCATTCAAACAACTGAGAACAACGCTAGCAGTCGCTTGCTTTATGGCCGGGGCTATCGGTCGGTTGGTCGGTCGGTCGGTTTCCCTCCCAAACGAGCTCTTGCTAATCGACAAAGGTACTTTGTCTATTAAAACATCTTTAGTACTGGTGCGTTTCTACTACACATTCTGCTAGCACTGGCTTTATGGCCTGTCTGTCGATCGGTCTGTTGGTTGAATGGTAGGTCGGTTTCCCTCCAAAACTAGCTCTTACTAATCGACAAAGGTAATTTGTCTATTAAAACATCCTTAGTATTGGTGTGTTTCTTCTACACATTCTGCACTACTGGCTTTATGACTGGGCTATTGGTCGGTCTCCCTCCCAAACTAGCTCTTACTGATCCACAAAGGTAATTTGTCTATTAAAACATCCTTATAGTACTGGTGTGTTTCTACTACATTCTGCTAGCACTGGCTTTACGACCGGGCTATTGGTCTGTCTCCCAAACTAGCTCTTACTGATCCACAAAGGTAATTTGTCTATTAAAACATCCCTATGACTGGTGCGTTCAACACATGCTGTTTTGTCGATCTTGTGATCTTGCGAAGTGGTTCTCAAGCAATCTCAGTGTTTAACATACTTTACGCAGCCCACCGACTCCTATAACGCAGACCGCAGGCCAGGAATACAGGCAGACCGGGTCCGTCTCATAACGACATAATTAACAATGCATGTTTTCTTTCATGTCGTTTTGCTCAAAATAGATTTCCATTTAACAGAGTGACATCAATATGACCCTTGTTTTAGCACCTGGCCGAGGTTAATTTGCATTGAAGGTGTACAAAGGGTTTCATTAAGATACCGTACCCTATACTATACATGCACAGTGTACATGTATTTACTATGTGTCAGTACAAACAAGTATTATCAACAAAGAGCGTTATATAAAGAGCGTTATTGTTAAAACGTGACAACAAAAAAAAACGTTATTTCAGATAAGAATTAAAGGACTTTACGAGAGGATTATTTATTTTAAAAAAATATATTTTAAATTTATTTTACAAGATAGAACTAATTATTTCTATAATTAGGCTCTCTCTGTTTATAAATGCTTCCTGCATCAGTAGGATTAATACATTGATTAAATAATTATATATAATCATCGGCAATTATATCATATTAGTATGAGGGCTTTAGTTCGCAGTGATTTTGTGGCAGCATTGTGCCCAAATTAGGGTGCACAAAATATTAAAAACAAATTTTGAATAGAACCCAGAGTCTTGACTAAACTGTCCAATAAAGTACATGTATGGTTATTGTTAGTTTTGTCAGATAATTGAATAATTTTTTTGTAAAACATGCATGTTAAGGGAGCGGGACGTAGCTCAGGTAGAATGTCCGCCTGTGGCGGGATGGGTCGAGAGATCGATCCTCCACAGCGCAAAACATTTTTATGGGCTACTTTCCGTCTGGTTTATCAAATTCCGTGGTGTGTGCTATTCTGTCTATGGGATAGTGCACATAAAAGAACCCTTGCTGTTTTTCGGTAAGAGTAGCCCATGCAGAGGCGACAGCGGGTTTCCCCTGTGACCATATGTCAATATAACCATGCGTCTGACGTCCAATAACCGCTGATTTATAATCAATGTTTTTCTAGTGACGTCGTTAAATAAAACAAACTTTACTTATACTTGTATTAAAATTAGCATTTATTTGCATATTATTGCTTACAATATTGATTTGTCTCGTGCCAAACTATAGTGCAGTTAAAAGTTCAATGTCCTTAAGCTACTACAACGCATTGGATATACTTATATTAATAGTGTAAGCAAACATTTGAGACATAAGTCAATTTTAATTTTAATAATAAAAATATGCTCCATAAACCAAACATAATGTTAGAAATGACATTAAATGCGCAAGCACAGTGGCATACGTTTACAAGCTAGACGTTATGCCTTTAACATATAGAGGAAACATGTCACTGGGGGGCTTCTTTTTTTTCGGGTGTCATATATATACGTCTGCAGAACAGAGACTGGATGGGCAAACTTATAATTATATCCACATAACGTGATATTACTTGTGTCAGTATAGACACAACACCTTTGGAAACACTCGTAGGATGGATGGTATCGACATGGCCTGTATACAGTATTCTCAATTATCCATTCAGTTAATATCGCATTCATTATTGAAAGGAAAAGAATAAGGTTAGGAAATACGTACATGAAAGATTAGGCCATGTGATAAAACAAACCGGTTTCTCATTTTTACTCTTTAATTTTCTATGTCTCCGTACCATGCGCCACACTTACCAGTGTATGTACTACAGTATTATCTATATCCAGTCAGTTAATGATAATATATCATTAATTATTGAGAAGAAAAGAATAAGATTCTATTTTGTGAAAAAGAACTATACGTACATGAAAGATTAGGCCATGTGATAAAACAAACCGGTTTCTCAATTTTACTCTCTAATTTTCTATGTCTCCGTACCATGCGCCACACTTACCAGTGTATGTACTACAATATTCTCTATATCCAGTCAGTTAATGGTAATATATCATTAATTACTGAAAGGAAAAGAATAAGGTTCTATTCTGTGAAAAAGAACTACGTATATGAAATATTAGGCCATGTGATAAAACAAATACCGGTTTCTCAATTTTACTCTCTAATTTTGTATGTCTCCATACCATGCGTCACATTTTGGTCCCTCTGGGATTGAGAGGACGACCCGACTACGATCGGCAGATGCGTGATGGAATTATTTAGGTTCCAGCCACAAATAGTTTTTGAAGTTCCTATGGGAAACATTTTTTTAAAATAAATTTTAATTGTTTTTGTGATAGGTTTATTTTATGTGATATTGTTTTTAGTTTCGTCACTGCTTATATTTAGTCACTGATTTAAAAAAATATTATATTATCTTTAATGTGTTATCATGTTTTGAAACCCAATAGCCGATGTTGTTTTTCATGCTGTGGTGTCGTTAAATTTTAATTCGTTCATTCTGTCCTCTATGCTGACTAAAAGAGATTAAATAATATGTATACATGTTTGAAACATGTTTGTTTTAAATCGAACATTTATTTATAAAGGGGGGCGATGCGCATTATGTGTTATACTATTTATGATTAAGCAGGTAAGCAAAGTCCGAACGGTATAAACGATTGTATGAATTAAGCACATCTAGCCAACAATCATATAAAAAAAGGCTTTGTTTATCATGCACCTTTTATAAACATTCTAAAATTTATGCTATTTTAACCATTTGGATAACCAGAAACATAATATTAATATTGTAAACAACAATAAGATGCAAGTAAATTTAATATTAATTTTAATAATGGAGATTGCTCCATTAGTCAGAACTATTAATTGTGTTACAAAGGGCATTAGCTGCGCAAGTACGGCTGCATTTGTCTTAAAACTAGACATTGTGGCTTTAATTAGTTCATTATGTTTAAATAATAGCAAACAAGCAGATATCAAATGGCAGACGACCGGAATATCAGTTCAAATACTGGTTTAATTGGAAAACATGACGCGGGATGACTGATGAGATAAATTAATTATTCAATTTCAAGATGTGTGTGAGAATTTAAAAAGGTAGACGGAACCCACTACCCCATGATTATTATGTTTAAAATTGTATTTCGAAACGGTGGACAATAATTATTAAAAACTACTCTGTGTGATGATTAATTTTCACCAATCAAAATAGCCTGGACAGCATGATGAAAGTTAACAGCAAGTTTACTGAACATAAACAAGCTCAGGTCATAATACATAAACTATCGATGAAGATAAGTTTGTTTGTTTGTATAGTTGGAACACAATGGTTCCACAAAGGCCGTGGTATGTACCGTCCTGTTAGTGGGAAAGTGCATAGCGGGTTTTCTCTATCATAATAACACAGGCAGCCAAGGCAGCTGGACTGCGTGACCATAGCAGACGTGGTTGAACCTTAATTGAATGCAAGTACGTAAATAAGTTATAACTAATGACTTCCTCTCTCATACTAACACTAACTTCTGTCATGGGCAGATAGTCGAGGCAGCTGGACTGTGTGACCACGACAGACGTCCTTGAACCTTAATTGGATATAAGCACACAAATAAGTTATAACTAACTAATGACTTCCAGTTTAAAACCATTTTTATGAATGTATACATTAGAAATATTCCTAGAAGCCGCAAATGATGACGTGAAACTCGTATGTCACCAATGTGATAAAATTATACGATATTGTTATTAAACGCCATTATCTCTCACGTATGCGTAATAAATGTCAATCTTATAATTATGAGAAAGATTAATGCCGTGTCAATTGTCCTAATTTATTTTTTAGAATTCATGCCAGACTTGTTTCGAATGGCTTTTCACGTGTGATATATCGCCTTTTGTTGGCGTTTAGTGTATAAATCTCCCGTGTGTCACTGGCGTAAATTTCCATGTAAATTTAAGTGTATATTAAAAGTGACACGAGAAAAAACATTTTCTTTGACGGAACATTTCGTGTGCAGTATTAAACATTAATTGAATACCTAAAATCAATTTGAGAACGGACCATACCATAGTAAAGAAGATTTCTGCCCCCAAAAAACCATTCAAATCAATGCATATGTAACGTTTTCGTAAATCAGTAGATTGATGATCATGAGGCGGTGTGTTCGCTCAAACCGATAGTATCGTCCCACACCAGAACACACAAAAACTGGTTTCTTCGATTTTCCAATAGAACTTACGATATATTTACAAATACGTTATTTATCTTTCAATATTATTCAATCTCTTGAAGAAAAAAACATTAGAAGTATCTGTCTTCATGTAAAATACAGCTCCACTAAAATACAGCTCCACAGGCCTGTATAATTAAAGGAGTTATTTTCTAATATAGAATAAATATGTCAGGGGTTCTAGAATACACGATGCCGGTGATTTTTACACTCGGGTCACCAAATAATTGTTTTGGCCGTGCACGATGGCAAGCGAAAAAATTGATTTACTTACATTTGTATTTTTAGGATTATATTGGTATTGGTATTTTAAAGTTGGGCAAGTGAATTTTCAGTCACGTCCAGTGAATTTTTAAATCCACTGGCCCCATGACAAGTGAAATTAAAAAAAAATTCTAGAACTGTTAAACAAGTCGGCAAGTTGTGTTGTAGAAGCATCTGTATGGGTAAATGGATTGTTATGTAAAGGGGCATTTCATGGTAATGTCACGTCCGTCACGATTGTTTCTCTTTGTTAGGTAAATAAATGCAAATATTATCAGATTTCATTCATTTTTATGTACTGCAAATTGAATTTCCTAACAGTTGAATTATCTTACAGTGTTTTTTCTTAACTAACCAAAATGATGAAAAACAATCGTGACGGACGTGACAAATACCATGAAATGCCCCTACACTGTATACCCCTCCTGACGCTTTCACTAATTATATTACATAGAAAAAAATAAACGCAAAGAGCAAAAGGATTTCACAATATTTAATATCTCTATGCTCCAAACCAAGCAGTCTGGAACAAGAATGTGTAGTTTGCCCTGACGACACATCACGTACAACAACTAGAGTTATTCTTGAAACAGATACAACGTAAAACCATGCACTGTAGTTATAGTCGACAACATTCTTACGTGTAATTAGATCATAATAATTATGTATTTACATATTGTATTATCACAATTAATCCACACATAAATAGTAATAATGAATAATAAAATATATTTATCGTGTCAAAAGTGAATAGTTAAATAATCCAACTTCTCAGTATATAATTACATAAAAGCCTTCGTAAAGCTATTCATATAAATAATAAACCAGCCTTCACGTTGACACTAAAACTGTCTTGCCATGATTAAAACATGTTCCAGAAATGTTCAAAGATGCGAACTATTAAATATTACTCAAAATGTACCAAGTTAAATTTAATAATATAATGGGTACTTTACTTAATAGGATTGTTTGGGGTGGCAACAACCAATTTGAAAATTGAGGGTGCAAAATGCTTAGGAATCTAAAAAAAATTTGATGAATATTTTTGTGTGAAATAATACAGTAAAAAAAGTATACGTTATCAAGAGAGGTTCATATCACCCATAGGTAGGAGAGCGTGTTCGTATTGCATTAAACAGATAAAAGCACCGTTAGCTTGTTTCATATGGTACACATGTAAATATTCTACTACAATGAGCATCCATACTTTCTATTGGGTAACCTATCAGATCCCGCTCGTGGACAGAACTCTTTGTTGAAGTCAAGAGGTTGTGCCCGTGACAGGTGTGCTTGAACAGTTTTCTGATGGAAGCACACCAAAAATGACCCAACCCAACCTAACTTATCAGCCCTTGTCAACTCTCAGACGTGTTTGTTCGTTTTTAATGAGACCAAAGAGGCTGGGTTATGTTCGGGGAAGCTGGGTTTAAGTTCTATGGGGAGTAAAAAATGATTTATACAAAATTTATGTTCGGGAGAGGCTGTGTTATGTTCTATGGGGAGTAAAATATGGTTTATACAAAATTTGATTTGGATTTAAAAACAAATTTATAACCAATAATCTAAAACTAAAATAGGTAGACAATTTTGATGGTTGCTAATTTTAAAGATGGACACATAAGAATTAACAGTGACATTTTTATACAGTGCGATTTATTGACTACAATTGTTCTTCGAAACAACCTACGATAGAAAATTTTAAACTAATGAACAGACTATGAATAACTATCTTTAATAGATATCAATTCTAACTATAATAAGTTTAAATAGATCATAAAGTATTATGACAAAACGTACTACAAAATTTTCAAAATAAAATAAGAAATAAATGTTTATAAAAAATTTGGAATAGTTTGAATATTTAATATTTTTACTCACCCAAAATCAAGATTTATGGTATCTATACAAGTTTGGACTTTTTCAGTTACTATTTTTATTACTGTAGCGACCATTCTTTGTCAATGTGTATTTGAGTTTATTATGCGTTTGACATCTATTAAAGCCACAATGCCTTGTTCACCTAAATTAATAAATGATAATGCGATTTATGTACATACAGACCTTTTTAAAATATTAAATTGCACAATACTTACTAGTCCAGAAGTTTGTAATAGCTCACAAGAATTTCCAACTCCTCTGATACGAGATATAATTTTGACCAAAAAAATTACAATTATAAAACAGTAATGTGACTATAATAATCCATATTTTAGTGTATTCTTGCATAGCAAATTTATTAATGGGACCTAGGCATTGTGGCTTTAATCAAATTTTAAAAAACCCCATGGTTTTTGTGTGCCTGATCTGAGGTGATAGCCCTTTTTCAGCTCTGATGCAAGTTTAATGAGTTGCACTCTCTGCCCAGTGTCGAAGAAGATAGTTGGGCAGGGCAAGAGGGATACCCTGGTTATGATACATCAGAAGATTCCATATGGAAAATTTAAATAATGTAGAATTCACAAATAAATTCAACATTTCAGAACTTAAAAAATAGTTCATTAGTCGCCATATTTCTTAGCTTAAAACTAATTTTTCAGTTACAGTATGCAATAAATATGTTAATCATGCATGGCACTAATGCATACGATTGCTAGACATTTGCGTGAGAGCGTGGGATTAGATAGAAATGTGGGAGAATCATTCCAAATGCGCGACTTGGCAGGTATGGTTCTTGGGACTGCTAACACCCTTGAAAATAGCGTTTGTTACTGTAAGGCAGACAAGGGTTACCCAGTTAATGACATACATGTGTAGTGAGTGGCCTAAAGCAACACGTGAATAATGAGTAATGACCGATTGGGCACCAAAATCCCTAGAAATCATTTTTAGATATTGCATAGTAGCCTAACCACTGAAACAGCATTATCTTTCTGGTATAAACCTGTGACAACCCAATAACTCAACGATTACAAATGAACTACAAATATACGTTTCAACTACTCTGGAAAAGGAATCATACTGCAGAAGAAATCGTTTGAGATGCATCATGTACTTCATGTGCAAACAGGCACTGTAATTCGATGGGCATGTTCATACAAGAAATTTCTCTAAAATTATTCAAAATGAAAATATAACAGCATTACATAACCTATGACAGATTTACGACAAAACAAACATTGATGTTTACAACAGAAAACATAATAAAAACATTTGTACACATATATATTATATATACATCAAACATGAAATGTTAAGGTGGAAATCTCAAGCATTGATTTGTTGCGTATCAGTAACAGATTAAGTAGCCTCAATGTTCAAATGACGTTTCACACACACAAAACTAAATTTACAACAGTTAATAGCCGCCCAACTTACAAAACTTAATTACATGTATACCAAACTTCCCGTCTACAGTGTTATGTGTAACCAACATTTTTTCAAACATTAACAAAAGATTCACTAACGATCATTAACTTGATTAAGGGTGTTTAATAGTAAAGCCCATTTAAAGGCAGAACATCACAGTTCGATAATTTAACACCTTTAACTAATGCAAAACACACAAATACAACTTTTATTAACTTGGAACGATTTCACTTTAAATAAGAATCACAAAATGTTAATTCAAATTTGAAAACCCAGTCTCAATTATGCAAAACGTTAGTACTGAAAATAAAAGAAGGAAAGTATCTTTTCTTTTTTTGGCTTCTGCCCTCCATGTGCAAACACCCAGCCCTTATAAACAGTTTATGTATGTATTGTGATATGGTTGCCATGAATGGATACCAAAATTCCACATTGTTATGGTTTTTTTAGTTGATAGTGGACAGCATTAAATTTAGTTTATTTGCAGATTGTAGTTGTGTGTGTTTTGCAGGTTAAATTATGAAAAGACGACATTCTACACATAAATAAAAAGACTACCTCAATGTGACATTCTAGTGAATAAGATGCCAACAGCAAATGACCTTTTCCAGGCAACTAATGAAGTGTAAAATATGCACCAAATCCTGCAGCGTAATAAAGTTCTGTATTGATCCGTATCACTGAACGACCTATTTCTTAGTCAGACTGTATTAATACGAAGCAAGGTGAAAGCAACAGAAATTGTTGTGATTTCAAATCTATCTAAAGAAGTTGAAAAGATATGAGCTGACAATTCATGCAAAACATGTTAAAACATTATTAAAATGTGGACATAAAAAAGATCGTCTATTTAAATACATAGGAATTAAAAGTACCAGCTTCTTGTTTTTATGTACATCTTTGTAAAGTCTTAATAAAATGTTTAATAACCAGTAGCAGATTTAGGGGTGCAGTGGGGTTAAGGTGGCTTCTACCTCTCTACAATTGATATTTTATATAGAGTTGATCTTTTAGGTTTAATTGCTAAGTGAGCAGCCCCCCACTCTCCCCCACCCAAACACCCTGATTGTTATAAGTCTGTATCTGCTCCAGATATTTAATATTTACAAAACGAAAATATTTCAGCTTAATATCAAAAATCATTACAGATACATAATCTTCTGGAATACATTTTTCACCACAATATTGGCAGAACACTATGAATTATTTAATTGTGTGGCGATTTACAAAGAAAGTTATTGTACAATAGTTTGCAATCCTCAAAAAGAATCCACAAGAGCATGTTGTTGCCCAATTTATACTGGTGTCTATGTTGGTATGCATTTAAACTAGCCAATGTTTGAACACACCATTCCGATAACATTAGTCGTAAGAAGCATGATACACAATTTCACTTGTTACAAAGCAAACTCTTACACATTTATCATGTTTAAAACCACTTAATACATGTATGTCTTATACTAGACAAAAATAAAGTACCATGTTTTTTTCTAGTTTATTGTCTTAAAAGAGAGTTGAGCCGTATTTGGATTACAAAATTCATTGAAGGTTTCCTTTGACTGTAGCACAATGCAGCACTGACAGTTATACTAACAGTATCCAGGTTCACATGTAGAACAGGTGATTTTCCCATGCATAGAATGGAACTGTCTTAACATGTCGCAAATTTGAAGTAAACATTGCAAAGTTTTAAGCTAGTAAATGAGTTGCATTTATGATCGATTTATGAGATGTTAGTGGATACTGCGCACAACGAATGGACATAACTTGTTTGAAAACTCGCTCTGTTGAAGTTACACAAGTGTAATTCTGCAAATGAAACCACAGACAACAATCTTTGTGGTATGTGCTACCACATTCAACATAATATGGGTGTCGCTCAATAATTGCTATCTATGTTGTACCCCGACAAATTATTTCTCAATAAGGGTCTTTTTTAGAAATACAAATTTTGTACACGTTTCTCTGAAAAAATTAATTTGAATACATTGGGCTTTTTTTTCTACATGAGGCGTGTTCAGGATAGCAAAGCTTTGCGAAAATTTTGATTGGTACCAATCGTGTTCCATCATTTCACATTTATTTAATATGAGGTGCAAAAACCGGTGTAGCAAGTATTCGCGATATACTAGTATTTGTTCTTTGAACACGCCACTGGTATCTAAGAGGACATCACTAGGGTTAAATCATTTTAAAATCTGTGCACCACTTTAATGCATTCATCTAAGCATAATATACAGTATATTTACACATTCATTATGCTTCAGTAAACATAAATAACAACAATGTTTGTACAAACATAAAGCACCTGGTCATTATGAATAATTAATCTCCTAACAAAAATAAACATTCAATAAACAAAAAGAAATATTTCTTCAATTTAGTTAATCTCGACAGATATAACGTGTGAAAACAAAATTTAATGCACTGACAATTGAAAATAGTCAAACTTATTACAAACTGGATTCATTTGACATTCCAAAAACAGAACATCGACTACAAATTGGATTGATTTTTCATAAACATACTGGTCCATTCAAAACAAAAATAAAAAATGTATATAAATTTTGTAAACTGCAGTGTTAATAGGCAAACAGTACAGACTTACATCATAAACATCAACCTAAATAAATTTAACAAGATAAAAATAGTAATATTGTATTTTCAATACTTTCTCTTTTTAACCTTTTGTCTACCGCAAGCAAAAAAAGTTAACAACATCATACAATTAATTATCTCAATAATGAGTTGCCATTGTGCATTGTAAGTGGAAATGATGCAATCATTATCAACTGTTAGAATCGAATATTCATTGGAAATGTTTGGTTTTTAAGCCTGGTATTTTCCTACGCATTGGATCATAATGGTGGCATGGGTCATTTTGAATTTGTGGATGATAAAATTTTGACAGCGAAAATCATGCATTTTTATGGATTTACAGCAAAAAATTTACTATTGTGAGTCAGCATAGATGGGGTGAATGATTTTGATGACAGTAGGAGTGAGTGATAACAAAACACCCCTAAAGACCGACTTAATTGAAGTTCTAGATTATTGTTTAAACACATTAGCAATAAGGAAAGTGATTTTCCAATTATTAAAGATAAAATTTTGAAGTACACAACAACAGCACATTGATTAAATATTAATCAGATAATGGATGACAAACATACAGTAATTTGGATAAATGTCTACAAAAAAAACTGGACTAGAGTTTCAGTTTGTGAAAAAAAACATAAGAATTGGCTACAATAGTCACAGACAGGTAAACATAACTGAGTCGGATTATGTATGCAAAATAAATCAAAGTGACATATATTATCATCCTGTATATATGCATAAGAAACCAATGTGATACTGGTTATTTCTGTATGTGTAAGAAATCAGTGACGTGGTATAATTCTGAATGTATAAGAAATAGAATTGACATGGCCTAATTTTGTGTGCAATGGAAATCAGTGACATGATATAATTCTGTGTGTAATAGAAATTAAAGTGACATGATCCATTTCTGTATACAATAGAAATCAAAGTGACATGATCCATTTCTGTATACAATAGAAATCAAAGTGACATGATCCATTTCTGTATACAATAAAAATCAAAGTGACATGATCCATATCTGTATACAATAGAAATCAAAGTGACATGATCAATTTCTGTATACAATAGAAATCAAAGTGACATGATCCATTTCTGTTTACAATAAAAATCAAAGTGACATGATCCATATCTGTATACAATAGAAATCAAAGTGACATGATCCATTTCTGTTTACAATAGAAATCAAAGTGACATGATCAATTTCTGTATACAATAGAAATCAAAGTCACATGATCCATTTCTGTATACAATAGAAATCAAAGTGACATGATCAATTTCTGTATACAATAGAAATCAAAGTGACATGATTAATTTCTGTATACAATAGAAATCAAAGTGACATGATCCATTTCTGTATACAATATAAATCAAAGTGACATGATCAATTTCTGTATACAATAGAAATAGTGATATTATGTAATCCTCTGTGCAATAGAAATAAAAGTGCCATGATCCATTTCTGCATACAATAGATATCAACGTGACATGATCCAATTCTTTAAGCAAGAGAAATCAAAGTTACTTGATCTCACTGTGTACGACAAGAAAGCAAATTGACAATATTTAATTATGTATGTATTTATAAGAAATCTTTGTGACTAGGACTCAGCAAGTGATAGCTACTAATATGTTGCAACATGAGAGAATGGCTAGAAGTGAATAATATTTCAACATGCATCAAGGGACCATATATAAACTATGTACGCAAAATATGTGACGACTTTTACTACCACTCCCCTCAGTATTTGTATGTAAATGTTTGAA
Organism: Melanodrymia aurantiaca; assembly: GCA_032355825.1. Taxonomy (NCBI): domain Eukaryota; kingdom Metazoa; phylum Mollusca; class Gastropoda; order Neomphalida; family Peltospiridae; genus Melanodrymia; species Melanodrymia aurantiaca. The sequence continues at coordinate 13,694 of JAULBR010116807.1, forward strand.
CCCTCTATCAACAGTATGAAGTAACTTCGTACATCCAAAATAAACATGGTGTCTACCAACAGACTACTGTGCATTAAGCAAAGTAAAGTTTGTTTTATTTAACGACGCAACTAGAAACACATCGATTAGAAATCAGCTGCTATTGGACGTCAGACGTATGGTTATATATTGACACATGGTCTCAGAGGAAACCCGCTGTCGCTGCTTCATGGGCTACTCTTACTGAAAAACAGCAAGGGGTCTTTTATGTGCACTATCCCACAGACAGGATAACACACACACACACACACACACACACACACACACCACGGAATTTGATAAACCACGGAATTTGATAAACCAGTCGTGTACCACTGGCTGGAACGGAAAATAGAAGTCGACAATTTAGAGGTAGTTTCAATAGGTTTGAAATATAGATGGGGCAGAGCAGGATGTATGATGTTCCTGATGAAAGGTGGTGATGTTGACGAAATAATAGCAGCACTTTTTAATGACAAAATATACTTCTGACGTGTGGTGGGATCACGCAATGACATAGTGTAGTAGTTCAATTATAGGAGTGGGCGTTTTGATTAATAAAAATATAGGTCTACCAGTGTTTCCTGAGGACTTCTATATTTTACAAACTGAAAGCCGACTAGAGCGAATGTTCTAAGGTTTTAACGTATAGATGCTCCAGAGAGTGTTCTATGTGAACCATGGCATGATTCTGTCTGCTCATTTCAAATGGCACTTGAACTGACAAATTGGCTGATGACTGACCATGCGTGTATTCGGGCTCTGTGACATTCTGGCAGCTTATTAATTTGAATGGATTGCAATATAATTAAACTTAATTGTCCGCGTGTAATATACATGTTTCAAATGGCCAAAAACCCATGACGATAGAAATTTCTCTATTTACGTTTACGTTCACAACTAGTCGTAAACTAGACTTACGATGTTTTGTGAAATTGGCGCCAGGCCTTTGGATGGCATTAATATCGACACACCCTCTATATTGCGCACCCGCAGACTTGAAACATAATATACTAGTAATTTCTTTTCCTACTTGGCCATTTATAAAAGATCCTGTAAAAAAAAAAAGCAGCAAGTTGTTTTTGACTGCAAATAATAATGTCTTCATCTAGATTAGCTTTATAGATTAGCATGGTTATTTAAACTAATTTTCATGCTGTTAAAACAATGTTTAAATAATTATATTGTTTTATTCTTTTGTATAATTTGGGTGCCTTAATTTGGGCATGCATATTTTCATGATTTTGGGCACAACGTGTGAACAAATCCACACTCGTCATACTGGCTACTATTTTTGACTAGCAGCAAGGTGTTCATTTATATGCTTTTCTCACAGATGCGATAACGCATACCATTGGTTAAAATAGGAAATAGATATCTATGTACTATGAACGCATATTAGATCCCGCACTTTAACAAACATGTAAGTTAATCTTAGATACACATCATACTGAGTTACAAGTGAATGCCTATGTAAACTGGAACTGGATACAGGCGCGTAGCTAGGCTCTCAAAATGTGTACTCAATTTTGTTTTCTGAAGCTTGGTCGACGGAGGGAGGGTGGGTAAGGGAGTGGGGGGAGGTAGCCCATTGCAAGAGTGTCTGCCTGTGGCACGATGGGTCGAATGATCGATCCTCCTCAGCGGAATGCGTTTTATGAGTTATTTTCCGTTCCAGCCATGATGTGCTCTATCCTGTCCACGGGGTAGTGCACATGCATAAGAGACTCCTGGCTGTTTTTCGATAAGAGTAGCCTAGGCGGCGACAGAGGGGTTTCCTCTGAGACCATATGCCAATGTAACCATGTGTCTGACGTCCAATAATGGTTGATTAATAATCAATGTGTTCTAGTGATGTCGTTAAACAAACAAACTTGATCAGTTCCTTGGTTTGCTATTTAAGACTAGATTGTCTGTACATTTTTATGATTTAGATTTTGTAACTATTTAGTATTAAGAAACAGTACGGTGTGAAAAATGTGTACTCAATTTGGTATTTTGCGTATAAGCCGAAAAAATGTGTACTAAATTGGGTACATTGCGTTATGGTAGCTACGCACATGGGATACACATGATGGTTTTACCTTGGGTAATGTTGTTCATGCTGTAGTCATACGTGACAATACAAACTAAATATAGATAAAGTTTGTTTGTACATAACAGTAACACACTGCAGTCTGCAGCACATCTATTATAACACGCAAACCGTTTTCCCCGTTTCACGTCATTATGACCCCTTCTCCTCTCTTGATCTGCACTGCCGACCGCCATCATTGTTCTTACGCGATGCGCCACCTCGAAAGGATCGTTTTGCATTGATGTTCAATCGTCTACCATTCAAAATTGCAAATATGCGTTTTGAGAAATCTTATTGTAAGGCCATCACACCCTATTTAAACTTGCCCGCACGAAGCAGGTCATGGCGTTTTTTGCTTACCTTACCGACAGATATGCAAACATTAAATAATCAAAGAGAAAATCAGGGGGTACATACTCCCTATATGTTGTAGGTAGTTAGGTATGCTATATGCAGCCAAAATATGAGGTTGGTCAGAGAGCTGTAAATGCAAAATAGAATATTGTGAAAATTAAGTGCATACGTCTTTGGAAAGTCGGTGTAATTTTAAAGCCACCACACCTAATCACCTTTTTGTTGTGCGAAGCACGGGTTACAGCTAGACCTTTAAACTAATGATTAGTGGATATATGATGTTAAACACACGGTTGTCGTGTTAAATACGGAACAGGGTGGATCAAAATGGTGATTATTTTATCCCCGTTTCTGGGTGGAGGAAGCTTCGTTCTAACCCCCCGAACTTCCTCTAAATACAGGTCTGCTGCATGAGCAAGAAACCTGTTATGTTACAACACGTATTTTCCAACGTATGTATACAACACTCGCTTGCGTTCGTAGGCCTACAAGCAGCGTTCGTCGTGTACGCTTGTTCAAAACACGGTCATTGTAATATTATCAGTTGTAGCAGAATCATGAAGGGTATATATTGATTTTCATGTTCCCTCTTTAATCTCTTGTACCGCGACCGCAGGCGAGGGATACAGCATACAGAGGGTACATAAACATTCATTGACTCCGAGAGATCTGCTACGACCAGTTCATATTGCCGACATGTCTAACCTACTATTATATCTTTTTCAAAAAGCTCATTTGACACACGTCCACGGCTTATACAACTTCTGAAAATTGTGTGTGCACATGTTGGCTCAGTTCTTTTGTATAATAAATTATGAATTCTAATCCGACATGTTGCCGATCGATACTGCGCAGACACGAACACTAAACTGAAGAACACAGCAGACCTTCAGGCACCAACAAAGCTGAGTTTGCAATGGAAGTTCACCAAATAAGAAATCACATACAATATAGGGCTGTCGCATGAATAGTGTTATGTATAGTATTTAAAATACGTTTATGTTCGCTCGAGTGATGAAAACATGCAATCGTTTTACTGCCTCAGCATTGCATGGTGACTAGAAATTGTCCAAACTTACAGACGGTGCGCATCACGAATTTAACCACATCTTCGCAGGGTTTAACCAATAGGTATTCTAGTATAATTTACACGAAGGCGAGATAAAATAGGCTTCTCACTACACGGAACATGATAGGCATATATCATTCTTAAGCTACCTATAGCGTTTTCACATTTTCATAAAGCAGCTTAACCCCAAGAGAGATGCTATAAATTATAATAAGCATAATGCAGAGCAAATAGTACCCAATATCTTCTCCATGTCACCACACCCTCAGGTTTTTGTTCATATACTATTCGTATAATAATATTCTATTACTACAATTATTTTCTATTAATGCAACTGTATCGAGACAGAAAGTTTGCTAATTAAATTACGTCTCACCTGTTTATTCATGATGCAGGTGAAATTGTACGAGAAACGCTTCCAGACCTGTGGCTTGTCCAGAGAACAAAATTTACTATATCGCGACTACTCGCCAGACTGGTTTTTTCACCTAATATTAAATGAATGTAATATGATAGAACACGATTGGTACCAGTTAAGATTTCGCCACCCTGAACACGCCTGTCAGTACGTTAGGCGGGTGCGTGCGTGTATAGGTAGGTGGCTGGTTGGTTGAGATGCACCGACGTGCGGTGGCTTATGGGATATATATACTTAATAAGATTAACACAAATTTGCAGATTCACGTAAGTAAATAAAGTTGACTATTCAAAGTAGAGCGTTATACTGGCGTTATTTAAATGTACATAATATAGATCGGTCTATACGAGTTGTTGTTGTTAGACCACCAGGCTCAAGGCTCAAGGCTCAAGGCTTGTAGGTATAGGCCTACTGGGTTAGAATCCCGCTCGAGGCGATGGGATTCTTAATCGCAATACTGGGGTACGCACTGTCCTGCCTGTGGGAGTGCATATTAAAGATGCCTTGCTGTTTAGTAATACGCAGCTTGTTTCCCCTCTCGTACTAACACTAACTTCTGTTCAGTGCGGGTAGTCGGAGCGACTGGATTGCGTGCTCATGACAGACGTGCTTGAACCTTAATTGGATATAATTACATAAATAAGTTATAGCTATATAAACTGTACATGTAGTTGTAATGGGACCAGAATTAGTTTAATTATCCTGCAGAATGATATATAGCCAATATATCTGTTAAACAAATGCTATAAACTTACTTACTATATATTTCTATTTTAATCAAAAAGAAATACTTTAACCATCCTATGCTTTTTTTTGGTGGTACTTGTATTCGAGTCTTCGAGGTGAGAGAAATATAGAGTATGGGAGACAGACAATCAAATAGGGGAAGAGGGCAGAGTGCATTGATTTTGGCTGAGGTGGGTGTTGTGGTGTCGTACCCGACTATAGCTGATTTATATTTTTCAATTACGGGGAAACTTCGAACAACGTGAATTGCTCCCGCGCGTGTTGTCAGCAACAGCGGGCTGAACTTATCCCACCCTTGTTTGCCCCATGCGACACGTTTTCAGCCCGCTCATGGCGGACCTGGGAATGCGTGTTTGAATGTGAAAATGAATGTATATAGTTGGAGTTCAGACACGGTTCATCTAGGATCGGATGTTAGAATCTGATTCATGTATACACGCAGTCATGTAAATTAGCATCCATAACAAATTAGTCAGATGTCGCAAGTTCCTGATTATGATAAGCAAGGCAATCAACAAGGAAACAGCAATTATTATTCCAACCCAGTGTGTAACTAATTGCGTATAGGCAGATTATGGCTTTACGGGACAACGGGGAACAGGGTAACGGTTAGACAAGCTTATAATAAAATGATATACCTAATGATACTTGTATCTATAATATAACTAACTATGCGAGTGTTGTTAGGACGAACTTGTCTTTCTGGAACCGCCCTTTGTTTAGATGTAAGATTGGATCCGCTGTAATAGGAATAGAAGTCCGTAGGAATATATATGTCCGACACAATGTATATATGTTACAGTCAATGTGTAAAATTAGGCAATGTGTACATTGCCTGAAAATTTTAGGCAATATGTAATGTGCCTGCTTTCATTCAGACAATGTGTACATTTCCTGACATTTGCAGGCAATGTACACATTGCCTGAAACTTCGAGGTAATTTTTAAACACATTGCCTGAAATAAAATAACAACATGATTATTGCATATTGAAGGACGGCATCAGTCAGAACCGATTCAGAAAGTGGATTAGGAGCAAATGTGAAGTTTAATCTCATTGTAATATGTTAATAGTATAGACAATGCAGTCA
>JAULBR010116918.1:8959-19464 GCA_032355825.1 Melanodrymia aurantiaca
GTAAAGTAGAATTATTCCGTGTTTGAAGTCGGAGTTAACTATTGATAAACATGTGACATAGTTCAGACTTGCCGGATCAACTGCTTAATTATGTTTCTAAACAAACAGTATATCAGTAAATAATCTTTCAGCAGGAGTGACACAGCACAACAATTGTATGAAGGAGAATTCTTATTCCCAGTTCACTTCTAACACTTCAACCCATACAGTCCTCTGGTCCACTGAAAACACGGATCCGAAACGAACTCCTTTTTATACGGTGTGTACATGCATACAATCGTACATAGAGAAGACACCACAACACAGTGTTGAAGTTTTATCAAGTCAAACTTAATGGACCCTGTCCATCTGCGTGGAAAATTAATTGTCACAGGAACATGTCAATGCATGCCAAATATTCCACACAAGAATAACTTGTGAAAAGAACAGCTTATGCACCTGTCATACGGTAACATATCATCCAGTTATATACTGAACCATCAAGCCGTATCACCATGGATCGAAAACACAAACATGCACTGTTACGCATCATAATATTTCCGTGCGATACATGTACGTCATATCTTCAAACAGTAGATATGCACAATGTCACGTCAGTACGATGGTCGTCTGTGAATATAATCTTTTGTCAGCACTATCTTCAACTTCTCGCAGGTACATCGGTGTAGGCTGATATATTACACTGATATGTCAACAAGAAGCCTGTTTTAGAATGCGTCAAAAAATCGGTGTAGGCTGACATATTACACTGATATGTCAAAAACAAGACTGTTTTTAGAACCTGTCAAAAAATCGGTGTAGGCCGACATATTCCACTTATAAGTCAACAACAAGACTGTTTTAGAATCCGTCAAAAAATCGGTGTAGGCCGACATATTCCACTGACAAGTCAACAACAAGCCTGTTTTAGAATGCGTCCAAAAAAATCTTGTCCCATCTTGTAGTACAGATATCTCTTTATAGCCGGCTTTTCAAAACTGAACATTATCACTTCAGTAGCACACACACAAACACACAGTCGATCAACTTAGGTTTGCGGTCCAAAGGCTTCTTAATTATATCTCTTTTATCCGATCACGATTGTATACTTGCCACGTTTATATTTTGGGTGAATGAATAAGTTTTTGTACTTCTCTGTAGGAGAATCGTTATTATCGGTGGGATAATAACACTCTTTTTTTCACACTGTAATAGACTAAGAAGAGCATTATACAGTTGACTGCCCTCGTGTACAGTATCTGTTGTGTTATCTGTGATATTCAACACACAGGGATGAAAGCACAGACATAAAACTCATTGTACATACATGTACATGTACGTAACATCTATTTATCTATCTACCTATCCAACCTATTCAGTCAGGTTGATGGCATTACTTTCATAAAACAAATTCCAAAAGCTTCTCCGTCGTAGAACGTGGCCTGCGTGATCAATAAATGAAGTTAGTGCAAACTTGGCAGTATTTCACCGGCCAGTAATATGCAGTGGTGCTGTGCCCACCTGTTGATTTGATTGTTCTGACTATAATGGCAACATCTGTAACTCTATACAATCATACCTACTAGGTTGTTTTCAAAATATGAGCACAGAGTATAAAAGTTCTGCTGATTAGATCATTCCGCAGCTTAAGCATCCATAGTTGTTTCTGTAACATTTCTACTGCCACAATTGTCAAATCAGCATATTCGTCGTACATGTATAATCTCCTCTTGTGTAATAGTTGATCTTACAATATATAAGAGTTGAATTCACAGTGATATGATGTCAAATGTACATAGCTGTTCAATCAGCATCTCAGAGTCTTTAATCCAGACATAATTTTATGTCTAAACCATGCAGATTAGTTGGTGCCAAATTGACTTATTACACCAGTAAAACTGGCACTGTCTATAGCAGGCACTGTCTATATCAGGCACTGTCTATATCCAGCACTGTCTATATCAGCATATTTTTTAAATCCAGCATGGATCTGTTTTAGAGAGAGTCCATTGTGTATAAAGTATCCACCGGCTAGCCTTTAATACCTCCGTGTATCCCACATGTATATACACATGTCCAGGTATAATGCACTTCTGAATGTCTTGTAATCTTCAACAACAATATCATATCCGAGAGTTATATTCCAAAGAGCAAAGTTGTGTGTGAATGACAGCTTTCACAATACTTCTGTTTCATATATACAATCAATTTGACACATTGTTTTATCACGCATCAGCGATTCCTCAGAACTGTAATCAATAAGTCTTCGTATAGCCGATTGGCTCGGTGTGTGTGTAGCGGATACGCACTCCAGCTCTTCATAAAACACCTGCCACAAGTGACACACACGTCACTTCTCATGACAAAAAGTTGACAAAAATATGTTTTTGTCCTTACAGCCTGCAGGGCAAAAAGAAGTTCGAGGACAGTACAGTACAAAAAATATCTATTTGATTGTTGCGATATAGAAAACTATTCGCCACACAACTACCACCATCCTGGACAGGTGTTGACGTTATAATATACCTGTATTTTCTGATTGGAACTTCTCTATCCCAGAGATCTTAGTCCCCGTTAAGTATTGATTGATATCACATGCCATTACTGTCACGATATATTAAATTAAAAGTACAACAGTGTATGAGTTCCACCCTTAGGATAAACACAAGAGTCAGCTTTTTTAATGCGATAAATCATCGAGGGCAGATTTACGCCCGGTTCAGGGTTGTTGGATACAAATAGGTTGTCTAGAAGACGGTGTGTATATTAAACAGTGATTGAATAAGAAGTAAATGCTTGTTGCTAAGGAGTTTCATCAATGAATTAGCTCTATGGAATCCATCAATATTAGCAGCTTGATAGAACTGTGATTTGCTACTTGTGTTAAGTGTAGAAATGATTGAAACGAAATGACGGGAGGTGCTGGACAGGTGTTAGTCTTGGTATGTCACTCCGTGATAAAGTGTCTGCATGAAGCATGCAAGGTTGTGGGATTGATTCCATGTATTGCTTTTTAAAATAAATTTATCAATTAAGACAGTAGCATGACCATTTGTCACATTGATTTGACAATTGGATCATTTATATATTTCAATGACAATTTGCATAATTTTGGGTACAATACCGAGGGAAAAAAAACATTACTCTTTTAAAGCGAAAATGCTTGATTAACACAAACGTATATGTTAGTTATCATACTTCAAACAAAAACAAAAATATTTGTATCAATTTTATCATTCGGTTTTTAAAACTAAGAAACATTTGTACTTAGTTTTAAAAACAAAAGATAAAAATCCCTTTTGTTTTCTGTCCAATGTATTATGTTTCCCCACTAATTTTCAACAGACTCTACACAAATAGTCCAGAATATATCCTGTAGTAGTTGTACCCTCTAGTTAAGACTAAATCCACAAGTGAAAAATAGTTTCTGTATACAATTACATGGCACACATGCTATACATGTACTAGTCAATACATGTATATATTAGAAATATCCAGGCGTGCAGGTGAAATGACGATGTTTGTCCAATGTTTACATCAGTAAATATACAATCTCTATGCACCGAGCTCAGTCTACATTCCAGGTTCTATACACGCATGAATGCAAAGTTCAATTCATTATTTAAAATCACAAAAGGTATGTGTACTCTATATATTTCCAATACCTGTGAGATGTATAGAGCTAAATATTCAATAAACTTTACTGGTATTTGGTCCGCAACATAGTAAACAAAATACCAAGCCTTTGTAGGTACATGTATCAACGCAATCAAAATGTCAGAGATATTACAAATATAATGTACTTGTACTAAATTGAACTTGGTGTGAGAAAATTAAATGTACAGCTCATGGTAAAAATTTGTTTTTTTACTTCATGCGTTAACAATATGTTATTAAATTTATACTCTATAGTTGATAAATATCAACATACGTCAAATGATCCCATGCACTGACAAATGTATAACGATCTCATTTCGAACACTGAATTATTTTGGCCATGCATAATAAAGTATTTTAAAAAAAACTATATTTATTTTTATAAAATAGAAAAGGGATTGGCGAACAAGCAATGCCTATATCAACACCTTAGTTAATTAAAGTATTAATTCAACCTTTATTATATAAACAATTTCCTTGTGGAAGCAAGCTAAATTCTCAGTCTACTTTTCATATTCGATTTTGCTTTTTCTAGGAATATTGGCTCTGGTGAGGAGTACTGTACATGTACGGTACATGTAGTAATGAAATTTCTTCTTTGAGTTCTTAACTATGTACTCAATGCTCAAATTTTATTTAAAGTCTGGGTGGGTACATGTAAATGTACATGTATGTGCATGTTATTTACTTATTAATACATGTATCATTGTTTCATGGTTTGGAATAGAATTTGTTTTAATAGGATTGTGGACATAGCAGGATTGAGATATTGGTGTTCAACAAAGCATGCTTACAAACAAAAAAATTACAATTAGAAAATAGATTAATTTTTATATTTACTGAAAAAAATGTATGGAGGAACAATAAAAAAGATTGAAGTAACAATAAAAAGAAACTGGGACGCACGAATCATATAACAATACTAAGTCTATAACGCACATTAAAGATAGAGTGACAACAATAGAAATAGAATAACTTTAACAATTAAAAAAAAAAAATTAATAAAGAAAGGCAAAGAACAAATAGGAATAAATAAAAGAAAAAAATATATAAGAAAGGGAAGAAAGAAGCATATTATAAAAAATATAAGAAGAGAAAGAAAGGAATTTAGAAACAACATGGATAAGTCCTGACATGTTTTAGAATTCCATGCCAATGCCACATTAATTAACACGACTGCAGTAACTAGCTGAAATGAGCAAAGTACTACATACATAATTAAATACAACTAATTTCTTCATCACAGTCATCAAGTAATTTACCAAACAGACCTGCCATTATTTGAGGTGTAAAGGGATCGCGACTAATGAATGATAATGAAGGACTAAAACTAGTTAATGCTCTATAATGGAGCAATTTGCTTCATGCATATTAACACATCCATGGGAAAACTTTTACTGCATGAGAGCAGGACATACAATGTACATGTACGTGTAGATCAGCATGAGAGCATCCACCTGAGGTTTGAGAGGTTATTGGGTTATTTATCGGTCAAGCCAGTAATCCACAACAGGTCAATCAACAGTTGTGGTATGTGCTATCCTGTTTATGGGAAAGTGCACATGAGTGACCCCCTGCTATTATTCGGTAAGAGTAGGTAGGCTCTGTGAGGAGGATCGATCCTTCGACCGTTCAAACCTCAGTCGGACGCTCTTGTGCTCAACTACATCTTGCTCCCGTGGCTGCTCAAAACAGTACATGTAATCAAGCTAATTGCATTGAAATAATCATTGATTTCGTCTTCACTTGATGCCAGATTGCCTACACAACTAAATAATTGATCACAACCATACTCTTTCATTACCCAGATAATGTAATGTACTAAGTACATACATGTACATGCACTCATTACTTAGAAGGCACCATGTACATGTATGAACTCATTATATAGAAGGCACATGTACATGTGTTTGAAACATTCAATAATCAAAGTATAGCAAAGCTACATGTAGTTTTAATATGTTTTTCTGAAAAGGTGCCCCAAAACACAGCACATCTACTAAATAAAAGTATATAGCATTAAGATGTAGGTCACAGTGACCCACATTTGGTCACAGTGACCTACATGCACATTTGGTCACAGCGACCTATGTTTTGATTCATAATATATTTATTGAGGTAAATCGATAATAATTATGTACGTGTATGTAATTTTGAATAAGTGTGGCAGATGTATCATGTAAATACAAGCTGTAATTTCAAACCGTCAGTGCATGACATTACAGGTAAATGTATTCCCCCCTCCTTCATTATTATATATTATCTGCCCTTGCTTTCAATACCTCACATTATCTGCCCTTAATATCTTTATTTACATTCATTAATTTCCTTTTTTATTATCTGACAATATTTGTGATTGCTTTCATTATATTCCCTGGCTTCATTATCTTAATTATCTGATCGTGTTGTCATTATCTGACACTTTCGCCCCCTGCTTTCAATTTGCCATTATCGCCCCCTGCTTTTACGATCTCACATTTATTTTCATTATCATACATGTACCTTTCATTCTTTTTATGACATTATCTCCTCCTACTTTATACATGTATCTGATATTATTTTTCATTATACATAAATATGTACTAGAAAATGCTTAATCACAAACAATTATATAAATATTTCACCTTTGTGTTAAATAAGGCTTACAAATGGTAGAACATGTTTGACAAATGCACAATTGTTGTAAATAAAGCATTATACATGTATTACTACTATATAATAAGTACATAAACGGAAAATAAACCAAGTTTTCCACAAGTTTTATACTTTTACCAGTTCACATTTCATTTATCTATGGTCTTGACCTCAATTCTTTTATGTAGTTTATTTATTATTAGCGAATAAAGGACGAAATAGCACAAAGCAGCAGGGTGTGATGTTTTGATCAACAAGACCCATAAATCATCCCGATAAATATGAGAAACCGCTGGACCATGCACACACTGGGGAAATAAGAGACTACTCAAGTGGAAAATTAGTGTATAGTGTTGAAGCCTGCGGTCTTCACCTTGCCAACAGGTACATTATAGACTGAGAATCAATCAGTATTTGAGATCCACATTTTGGTGGAAACATATTCGTGTAAGGCATAAGATGCTATTTTAGAAACGTATCACCATTTGTTTACAAATAATGGGTAGAACTAGAAGTACACTGGTCTCTCTTATAATGAAAATGCTTATAATAAAGTACAACCAGTAACTATATGTAGACAAACCTGCATAATGCAGCCACCCACAGAAATAACAAAAATATCTTCCTAACACAATTTTCCTAATTTGGAAATTTGAAAATGGTGGCCCCACTTAATAGATAGTTGCTAGAGCAGTACTACCCAACTTGGACACAGCCTTGGCATTAAGCTGTATGATGGACCGTGCCCAAGGCGGGGATACTTGAACCTTTGGTGGATGAAAGCACTTAAAATGTTTCCCTTCAGAGCAGGTTTGACTGAATATATATAGAAAGAGAACTCACCAGACTGACTGTCAGCACTTGTTCCACTTTCCCCAGTATCAGATCTTGGTCTCTCTCCTCCATAACTTGGTATGATGCTCATCGATGTCCTGCATTTCTCTACTTGTCCATCCATCTGATCCTGGTCAGCCATCGATATTTCCTCTTCTGCTTTTCTCCTCGACGCAATCTGCTTCAGCAAAGCATCCTTATTTCCTTGCACTGAATTGGCGTCCATTCCATTCGAACTCTCACTCTGATTTGTAAGTGGTTTTAAACTGTGTGCACCATTAACAACCAAGTTTTTGCCTGAAGGTATTGTATTCTGCTTCACAGGTCCCGACACTGGCTTACGTATTACAGAATCCGTATGGACACTATTCGAACTATTGCTTGTTGTATTGGATCTAATTTCTGTATTGTTATTAGTCGCTCTAGATCCACGATTGCTATTACTTGCTGTGCTGGATCTAAATCCCATATTGTCTCTAGTAGAACTGGATGCAGGTTTGGTATTGCTTTGTACAGTAGCTCTACCCTGGTTTGTTCCGTTGGCCACACATGGTTCTGAACTGTCTACTAAGTTAGACACTGATTTGGCTTTGCTGATTATTGTCACTGTGCTAAATGAACTAATTTTACCATTTGATGCAGACGAAGCTGTTTCCAAAGAGTCTGCTCTTGGACGTGAGAATCCTACATTAGCAGACGTGTTCCACTGTTGACCGACAGATGGATTGATCTTTAACGTTGTCGACTTCTTTTGGGTTTTTTCAGGAACTGTAGCACCATTCACAGGCTTATCCTTGTTATTAGAATTAGACAAGTCATTTGACATTAATGGTAACGAGTTTCTATTCTCATTTTTCTTAATAAAATGTGTTCGCATAGTAACTTTGTTCGGAAGCACACTATTTACACCGTTTGACTTTGGGGAGGATTTCTGAAATGCACCAAGCAACTGTTTAACACTGGGTAACTTACCGAGTTCGTCCTGATTGCTATTTTGTGTGTCGCTGTTAGAGACATTGTCATTGGTCTGGCCAGTGTTAGGTCTGGAAGCAGGGTTATGAGATGCAGAAAGGTTAGCTGGCAAGCCATTACTCATGACAACGGAGGATGATTTGGATGTGTTAGGTCGAGGATTGACTGGTATTCTGGTTCCAGCCGGTGATACGGTGGCTCGGGGAGGAGGGGATGGGTCGGATGGGGATTGGTAGATGTACATGGATTTGCTGCGATGCACAGGAGTGGCAGGTTTGGTCGGTGCCGCCGTCTGCATGCCTTTAAGGGAACCACGGCGACGTAGCTCAACTCCTGGCTTCCCATGCTGAACGTTTTGCTGAACATTGAAAGTTAGTAATTAGTCATTCAATATATATTTATATTAGAATATAATTATATACGATATACATGTAAGCAACTTAATCAGAAATATAATGTTTTTCTTGCATGTTTCAAATTCTCTTTTAAATTTACTAGAAAAGTTGCGTATTTTTAACTAAAGATATAAATATCCTGAATAGCTTAAGACATTTTTGCCTTATTACAAATTTGATACTGTATAAATTATTCTTATAGCAAGAGTAAAAGAAATAATTAAAAAATTAAACCCCGAATTCAACTTTATGGTGCAAAGTGCAATTGGTAGCATTTTGCATACACAGTGGTTGGATTAAATAAGGGAGGAAATATTAAAAACTATGAGATATTGGTTTAATATGGTATTCATTTTCTGGATGTGTTGTGACAGTGAGGTTAAGACCGCAGACTGTGAAATGTCACGTGCACAGGTAGAGTACATGTAGGTGTAAATCCTGGCAGGATAAAATTATACTTATAATGACAATGCAAGATTGTTTATTTTAATAGTTGAAATTTGTTTGTTCGATACTGAATACAAGACAGGCATTTTATTATTTGTTGCTTGTCCAGAAACAAAACAGTTAGGTTGTCTTGTGACATCATTATAGTAGGTTGTCTTGTGACATCATTATTCATACACTTAAAAATTAAGTTGTTTTACATACAATGAATCATTAGTCACAAAATGGCTACAGAAAGGTACCACAAATAATAGCATTATACACATATATATTGAACATGCAATTTTAATGGGCAAACACACATACAGGACAGTCCATGTTTATACATACAATGTATAAAGTAATTGTATAAATAGTTAGTTTGTTATAACTTATATACAGTATATTATTTTGCTTTCTAATTGAGGTGCAAGCATGCTGTCCTGGACATGTAGTGTAGCTGTGTCGACTGCCTGCCCAGGACAGAAGTTAGTATTATTATGAGAAAGGAAACCTGCTGCTTATTATTAAACAGCAAGGGAATTTATATACCTGTACATGTATATGCACTCTCCCACATACAGGACAATGCATACCACAGCCTTTGTTAACCAGTAGTGGGACACTGGTAGTGTAAGTGGTGTGTACACCTACCTATTGAGACTTGCGGAGAACTCACTACGGTTGGAGCCAGTTGTGATTAAAAGTCCTGTGCTATGAGTGGGATTCGAACCCAGTACCTACCAGTCTTTGGCCCAGTGGTCTAACCACTACACCACAGAGACTGATATAGAAATCATACATGTATAATATAGATATTACAGACACTTTAATACATTTAATACAAAAAGATGAAAAGAGTAATATACTATTTAAAATCTTCAACAATTAGAAAAAAGAATCATAAATTGAATGTTATAAACATGTATAGCTACATGTATAGATAATCCTATCATGCACAATTCCAGGCCACAGGATTCCATGATAATAATCATAACCGGTATTGTGTCAATTACATCTCGGAAAAATCACGGAACCAAAAAATTGTTACCCATAAAAAATATAATTCAAAGATGTTTATTACCTCCATGACACAACCATTTTTTTGAGCATGTATCACGACAATTTAAAATAAAATTAACAACTTTCCAAATGTTGCTGTTTTCCACTATAATAGTACAATTAGTGTTTTATGAGTGTTTTATTACATTCCCCTGAGGAAGTTTGAATTTGTTTTAAACGAAACGTTCGGATTTCTAGATAGTTTTTAAGACAATTTTAACATTTTTGAATATATCTCACAATACAAAGTTTAAATGAATTCTTATAAGAATTTGAAAACTCTACCACTTGGATTTGTTTGCTGTTTTTAATGTTTTTGACTGTACGTGTAGTCTGAATACGCACCTGTGCAAAACACTTCATGCTCCTGTTCATTAGAAGAGTAAGACGAGTCTGTGACATCATCATTTCCTTGGAAATCTCCTTATACTGTCGAGAGTTACGGTCCCTTACACTCTGCAGCTCTCCAGTCAAGGAGTTAAAGTTCTCTTGCTCGAGTGCCATCTGTTTTTGAAAGAAGGAAATTGTCTCCATCAGTCCCTAAAA
>JAULBR010117028.1:0-19462 GCA_032355825.1 Melanodrymia aurantiaca
GTCTGACGTCCAATAACCGCTGATTTATAATCGATGTGTTTCTAGTAGCGTCGTTAAATAAAACAAACTTTACTTTTTCATACACAACGTTAGTTTATCGACTTGCTATCATCATTAATATAGCAATAACGCACACACTAATGTGTAAGTAATAATGTTCTGTTCTGTTCTGTTCTGCACCTCAGGCGTGCTCTCTAACCATTGGTCTATATCTCATTCCATTACCTGCATCCTACGTAGTCGCAATAAAAAATAATGTATATGTATGTACACGAAGTGAAATCGACTAAGCTAATTGATGTATATATTGTATTTTATATATCAACTCAAATTGCTATTGACGTTTACATATAGGTCACGCGACTTTTGTATTACATATATTAGTTGTCATTGGAGAAATTACTGCAAAGAAAACATCTACCTTTTAAAAATAATCTCCTAATTGGTACGTTGATGGGTATTATTTCAAATTACACAAGTCTTTAAACGTAAACTAGGTTCGTCGTTTAAACTATTGAATCAATAATGGAGTCTGACATCAATAGTAACTAATTTCAGATGTCCACGTTTAGCAGGTCTTTGGTTTATCATGTAAGTACTACTACAAACACGCAGTACGCAGTGTCAATGTCATCCACACAGGCAGATGTCAAACTCTCTTTCATGTAGATTCGACAAGCTTAAGTAATAAGGTTGTTAAACATAATTATATGTAAGCAAAAGTGAGGAATCAATAGTGTCAGATTTAACCCGTTTATGATTATTGCGTGTGTGTGTGTGGGGGGGGGGAGTGCACGTGTGTGCTTGCGTGCGTAAGTGCTTTTAGACAATAGTAGTAGTGTCCAAACTAGGGCTAAAGGATAAAAGTTATTGAAATAGAAAACCATAAATTAAAAATTCAGAAGCTTAGAAACGATTTTTCGAAACATTCTTGCTATTTGGAGAAATCCCCTTCACACATTTCATGACCATAGAAAACGCAATCTTTAATTAAAAGTACGAGTTTAAATACGTTCATGTTCATTTTATTTTGCTGACATATTCTAGTACATGTATATGAAGCACTTTCAAAATAACCACAGACAATGGCAATGAACGATAAAAGGGATATCCAACTTTCCAATACATACAATGTATAATCAATTACCCTTTATGTCGAGCAATATTCCATCTGCTCCAGCTTATGATGTCTACATAATTATAATAACTTCTGAGCTGCATTGGGGCGTGTTCGTTATAAGTCATGTACAATGTATTTTGCTAATTATCTCGTAAAATAAACCTAGCGACTTCCGACTGGTTTTGTAGTGGAGGGTCACATATTATGCTGATATTTCCTTTTGGCTTAGGAATTGTTTTATTAAGGTTATAACATTCATGAAATTTCAAAATGTTTAATTAACAGCAATGTTATATCGTTATTATACTACTTATAATTGCCTGTTTTACGTCTTACAAATAATTGCGCAAAACACGCATCCAAATAGTTCGAACACTTCTAGGGTGACTGCTATTGTCTTCACATGCAGCAAACAAAGCAGAAACGTTTTGAGCCAATATCGGTGATATGGAGTCTGTAATAAGCAGTGCAGTCTTTCAGGGGTGAGTGAAGCTATGAAGACAAGTACAGCCTTCTCGACGAGTTAAATGTTTTATCATTCAGTTATTAAGCACGCCAAGTTCACAAGCGAAGTTCATCATCCTTAACATAACGGCTCCAAAGACACTCGGGTGCACCAAGGTTCCAACGTCGTTATTTCAGATTAGATTAAGAGCAAAGATTGCCACTTAAAGAGAGATGTGTCTTGGGGCTGCCAAGTGTGATAGAAGATCACGAAGTTCCTGCAAACGTTTTTGACTTCCAGCCAGATTATGATAGCTGCAACCACTGAAACATAATTGTGTTTTATATCGGTTACAAGACATTGTGTTAGCTATAAAGGATTTCAATTTCACCGTAAAATATGTCATGGACAAATATCGTGTTTTTATTTTTATTACCATTTACAAATAAAGAAAGGTGAAAGATATGATTTGTCAGTATGTATACAACACCGTCCGTATAAAGATTTTGCAGGCTAAACTTTAAATTTTAGTCTCGAATTTATTAAGTATATAACTGTGCATAGTTATAACTTACGTGCAAATGATAAAATTGTTTGTTTAGCGACACTACTGGAACACATTGAGTATTAGTAATCAGCAGTAATTAGATGTCAAACACATGGTCTGAGAGGAAACACGATGTCGACACATAGACTACCCTTATCTAAATGGTATTTTATGTGAATTTCTTCACAGACACGATAGTACATACCACGGCCTTTGATGGACCAGCGTGCATCACTGGCTGGAACGACAAATCACCCAATTGGTCCGGTGAACAGGATCGATCCATCGTCTTTTAGAACTCTCTTACACTGAGCTACTGCCTGCCTGTCTGTTTGCAAACACACAGACTTACATGTACTACAGAACGTAAGGTAAAATGTCGATATTCCCACCAAATCCTAATTCTATACCGAAATGCAATTTTGACTTGCAAATTTAAATTGATATTTGAACTACATTTCAAATAGACTTTCCAAGTCTGAAATTCATTAGCGTCTTTGACGCCTTCCTAACATGTTTGTTGTGGATTTTGGTGTGGGTTTTTTCTTTAGAGTGTGGCCAATAGTTCTAAGGGTTTCACTTCATAGTAATAATTATATATTTATAGTCTGGCTCAAGTCTTGAATTCTAAAATTGAAATAGCACTGTTTTCTTTATTAGATGTTTATACAAAAGTTAGTTACAACTTATTTACTTGCTTATATCCAATTGAGGTTCAAGCACGTCTGTCCTAGACACGCTGCTTATTACTAACCAAACAAAATCTTGTATATGCACCCCTACCCCTCCCCCACCCCACATCATTTGTTGATTACATTGAGGGCATCTTGCATACGGATAGTTGTGGAGGAAAGGTGCATTTTAGATAGCTAGATCATCTGCATGTAGTGCTCTTGGGACATTATTGGATAGGTTTACGGTGATATCATTGAACACAAACTAAGAAGAGAGTAGAGGGTATGACCCTACCTTGTGGTACATCTTGTTTGATCTTTATGAGATGACTCAGATATCAGCTTAACTTAACTTTCGCTGTTATGTGCTGGAGATAGGTCTGGGTCCAGTTGTACATACAGTATTACCTGCGATTCCAACGCTCAGCAGGAGTAGTGCATCATTCTAGACCTTATCAAAGTCCTTTAGAGATCTAGGAAGATTACTTATATTTTCTTATTTTCCAAACAAAGCATTTCAATTGACTGATAATAGACTTTGAAACATTTATAAGCACAGACTCTGGTTTAAATCTATATGTAAAGACAGCTGCATGCCTGGTTCGGACTAATTTACATGCATGGTACTTATACACAATTGCACGACTTTTGGGACAAAAACAAATATCCTAACAAACTTAACCAACCCAAAATACAAAAATCTAAAATGTCTCCATAAAAAACAGAGATCTTATATAGTAATTATATTCGTAAAAAACAGACAGCGATTGAAGTTTCATGAATTTCGGTTCCAGACAAGCAAATGTTATTAAGAAACAAAATATGAACGCGTCTGAACGCCACGTATGCATGTCCGCCAGTTCCATCAAGAATCGTCATCGATTAGCTAATAAGCACATAAACGACAACTATTGTTTATATTGCCTAACTCTTTGAATACTGGAATAATGTCTCCGTTAAGAGAGCATTCAAGGCGTGGGTTGATCGCTTCACGCCACAAGTGGTCAAGTTAAGTCATCAAATGAATAATATCATACATAAATGTCCACAATTAGCCCGCATTCAATTTTCTTAGTCAACATTTTCTCGTATGAGTACTGTTGTAAATTACGACTTGCCGTGAGTTGGAACAATGCCCGCCGTGGGAATACATTTCGACGGCGACCCTGTGGCAGCGCCGCCTCTGCTGAACGCCAGATCGATTGCAATCTCAAATATTTGCAGCTATTGAATCAATGCACTGATTGCAGTCATTTCATACGAGAGTCACAGTTTCTTGTGGAATTCGCTGTTTGCAACAGGGAAACAAAACTAATCAGAACCATCGCGCTTCTGTATACCTGTACACGACAGTCGTATTGTAGAACTTTTAGAACTGAATTGTAGTAAGTCAGGTTGTGAAACCAGACATTTCGGGAAATTAATGAATGTTTCGTTTCATTACTATATACGGTGGAACTCAGAATATAGGTTTAGTGTTATGACTATCCATTGCACGACATAGCTGATTTTATGGTGGTTTAAGTAAATGATCGAAATACAGTGGTCTTCATTTCACTGTTAAAACGGCATGTAGTTTATTCTCTTTATTAACTATTGGTTAGAGTAAACAATTAGAAAAATAGTAAATAAAACATCATATTTTAGATATATAGTAGTACACATGTGTATTTGTATTCTTTACTAACAGGTCTATTTACGTGATTTATTATATTATGTGATGATAGTTTTAAAGGCTAAATAAATAGTATTGAATACGTATCTATTTGTGATTTTCATTGTATTACAAGAACGTAATGCAGCAAATGCGAATGCAAACTTGCCAAATATCTAATCATGGCGCTCAGTATTATTATTGTTAAATGACTCAAAACGTGAGTCATTTCTGTAGTCATTTCTTTAAATGGCTTGTTCAGCTAGTATTTCTCTTCACCTCAGTCTCTTAATATCTTAATATATTATTATTATATAAAAACATTTATTACAATATAAATGCATTCAAATCAAAACAAATTGTTTGAATCACACTGTTTTATTCTGATTGGTTAAAGCTTTATGTTCAGAAAAGGTAAGTAAAACAATTAGTACATGTATTCTTAGAGCCTACATATGAAAATAATATATCACTACCATAACATACTTCTACCCACTCCTGTTTCCGCGCATTTCCTGAATGGTAAAACAGAAGCATTGCTCATTTAAATCAATGTGTTCCAGAGGTGTCGTTTCACAAACAAACAAACTTTATCTTTATCTTTGCTCATTTAATCAAATACAAAATCTAGACTATTTAAGCAAGCAGTCTATAAAAAAAAGTCTGATTGCATAACAATTGGAAAATGAACACAGCCACCATATTATATTAATTTTAAGAAGATACAGACGTCTGGTTGGGTACAGTGACATGCGCAGGGCGACATCTTGAACCACGGCCACACAACGCCGATCGATGTCTTCGAGATGGCTTTTATGTCTTTGGCATTTAAGGTGACGCTGATAACGAATTATGCAAATGTAGGAGAAATCTGTTACGATACTTAATACCTTATTCAAATTACCTACAATTAGCCACAGACAATCGATGGACTCTAGTTTGCTAGTTGCTAATAATATGACCTGGTGTTTCAATATTAAGCTCAAAATCTAATAACAGAAAAAATGATGTCACACTTTCATTTCGTTTTATCTTGTCAAAGAATATTTCGATGTGCATAACCACATGCCATGAAGTGAGGAAACAAAGTCAGCAATACTTGCAATCAAAACTCGTTCAAAATCTCATTTCTGTGTTCTAGTTCAAGGGATATTTTTGAAAAGGGTATAAGAGTTTGCTGTTATGAATTACTATCAAACTATCACGTGGGCGACAATGACGCAGGAACTTTTAGATGTTCAAACGTATTGACTAGATTCTTAATTGCACAGCCGAATTTTTTCCCCAGCAAAATGGCATAGACGTACAGATAAAAATAGGGCATCACAATGGCTATCTTATTACATGTCAATACAATCGGGTTGTTTCATCAGCTTTCAAAACGTTTGCGGTAGACATTCAGAGGCTTTCATGATCTGACGCATGGCTGACAGACAATGGCTAATGATGATGAAATATTGGTACCATTTTTTACCTGTTTCAAAAATACGTTTTTGTCTTTTTTATAATTATTTAAAAAAAAACAGACAAAAGGAAATGGTACCGGCACTGGTTAACGCATCGGGCTTAAGACTGGTTGGTACTGGGTTCGTATCCAATTCGTGGCATGTTAGATTTTTAATCTCAGTACCGGTGTAAAAGGAACGCAAGTCCTACCGTAATGCAAGTCCGGTTATATCATAACAAAATGGATTAAATAATGAAATATATCTTTACGGAACGAAACAAATACTCTAATTCATAAAACTAGTTATTACCTACAAGTCATAGAGTTAATGTAAGAAAAAGCGCAATAAAACTATCTGTTTTATAAAAGTCTGGTTTGGACTAGGATTCCTAGGAATGTAGGTCCTATAGCATTTTACATTGTGTCGGACCTATATTCATACGGACTTCTATTCCTATTACACCGGCTTCAACCCAGAGTGATTGCGAGGTTCAATGAGTAGGTATACTTCCATTTACACTTGCTAATGGTATATCATCTTTGGAGCAAACTTAAACAATTACACATGTATTCTTCTTTTGGTTCCTTCTTATGTATTAATAGCAAATAATTTGCTTGTAGTGATATCAGAGCTTACTTAAACCCCAACACATACAGTACATAGATTATTTTACGCAACGTCATTCGTAAAGAATAATTAAGTTTTGTGAACAACTGATTTGCTCCAATATTTTACAGTAGTTTGACTATTTTTTTAAATATCTCTTAAACTTTATCTGAGATACAGATGTAATTTTACTTACGCACTAAGTCTTGTCGTTTCATTTGAATAAACATACATGTAAACACATCTGTTTTGTTTTCGTTATGTGACAGTACTAACAACTATACGTATCACCAACTTAAATATTATTGTTGTGCTTTCCGCAATCACGAAAGCACTTGCTCAGAACGTAATAGATATCACGTATTGAATTGAGCCAATAAAAACGGTTTGTTAAACATCTTCTACAGCAGTAGAGTAATAATTTGAAAAAGCTGACCGAGTCGAATCCACGAATTCCCCTTTAATTAGTTTATCTCTCCCTCTGGCTTCAATTACTCCATAAACCGGCTTCTTTTCTACGATAGGTTTTTGTTTTTAAAATAGATAACACACGGTCTGCAATAGCCGATCAGCCATAATTGTGCCACAGACAAGTGGAGAATGGAGAATATGGCTTGTTTAAGAGACACACATGCGATGTATAGGGACATTGGAAGATTACAAGAGTGAATCGTCTTCTCTGTATTCGCTGTGTTGGCACAGACGACACGAAACATTGTAAAATTATCCTTTGGCTGATACACGTGATGTGGACGTGGTGTTGTCAAATTCGGGCACCCACTTTATCTCGAAATTAACGTTTTAAAGCATTAAAATTAGTCTAGCGTTTGCATTTAATTAAATGAGTACTGCTTTTGTTCAACCGTGCAGGCAACGCGTGGAACTAGGAGTGGGTAGAAGTGTTAATATAAGGTGGTTGTGTTTATTTTCCTATTATTATTTAATCGGAATTTGTTTGTAAACTGTTCTAGAAGTTTCCGACAAGCATGTGTTATTTGGGTCATTTGGAATGTCATTATAATTATGTAAATAGATAGGAAGTTATAACTACATGTACTTATAAATTGAATGACGTGTTTTAGCATAAATAATGATACTATATTTTTCTGTATCTATATGCTGATTAGTATATTAATTTGTCAAAAGAACTATACTATAAATACCGCTTGACTGGTGTGGTACTTTATGCCCACAAACAGATTATGGTGCAAATAATAACCATTAGGCTTTGTTTTGTACAAAGTCTACCACTGTCTGTTTCGAATAGGAACAGTTGGAGACGATGCAATAGCAAACACGTAAAATCAATAGATATAAAAACATACTTCTTAACTCAGTCATAGCTTCTTCTTTTTCTTCCGTTTTTAACATTCATATTCTAAAGCTTTACTGATCTTGCTTTTAGTAGGGCGGATGTGTAACATATTTGATGCAGTTGTTCCATTGCGACAGAAAGCATTAAACTTGGTGTATATATAAGGGTTTTACGGTATGCTGAGTCTAATTAGAAGAGGAGACATTTGATTCGGTGAACAATTTTTTCACGTATCTGCCCCATGGCACTATAACTCAAGTACAACGATATACGCAGCCTATGCATTCGGTCATTCATCATAACAAAGATAAAGTTTGTTTGCTTAACGACGCCACTGGAACACATTGAATAAAAAATCGGCGGTTATTGGATTTCAGACGCATGGCTATATTGACCCATGGTCTCAGAGGAAACCCGCTGTCGCCGCTTCATCATAACAAGTGCTATGAATAACAATGTTCAGCTATAACGTTGATCGACATCCAAGTGTTAAATAAGATATCCGTCTAGGAGTTATACATGTATTAGTATTAAGCACAGAGAAGAAAGAACTGAAGACATAATTAATATCCTTCACGGTTTTCTCAATAAGAAAAGAAGCTCAGGGGTGGTATTTATCAAGCGACTTAAGTCAGAAATAGGACTTAAGTTTAAGAAAAAACTTAAGTCGCTATGATTGTGAGTTAAGTTCTGATAAAAAAAACCACCCCTTGACATAAGTTTTGACATTTCTGACTTAAGACTTAAGTTTCCTCCTCAGGTGTCTTAAGAATTCTACAAAACTTAATATTACGTTGTTGTATTACCTTATTGATTTTAATGAAACTTAAGTCAAAACATAAGTTGTTTGATAAATACCACCCTAGAAGAACAAGAAAACTACAAAGATTCAACCACGAAACATCAAAATTTTAATTCAGAGAAAATGAAAACGAAAATGATGGTAACAACAATGGTATTATATTGATCTCTAGTATATGCGTGGCGCCTTCACAACATCCAGAATACATACAGGGTGTACATATATACCACGTACAAGTTGTACTTACATTACACATAGTGTGTATATACATGACACGTACTGTGTGTACATACATGCCATATACAGTGTGTATATACAAAGTCCTACAGTTTTTAGCTGTATCTATCAACACAATACATACAAGTTGAAGTATATGTACCAGAGAAACAATATCCTTTAACATTTTATATACAGACATAATATTTATTATACATGTAATACAGAATAATTCATTACATTATTATCTTAATTTTGCTGCTTTTAAAATAAGTTTTTAGGAATAGTTGTTTCGCGTCTGCTACATTGTATAACTGTGTTACTTAAAGAGAATCACTCATCATTTTGGCGCGAAAACCGGGATCACGTGACGAAAGCATCAAGCCAGTCACACAAAAATGAATTTGCGTATAAACAGAAGCCAAATTTAAACACTGTCCTTGGTTAACTACATAATTACATAAATTTATTATACGACTACACACAACGACAGAAATGTCAAAATGTGATTATATTATGTAAAATTGCTCGGTCTACGACGTACGAATTGAATACCAAAGCATGTACCTGGATAGTTAAAACATTTTCTAAGTTCCCGCTATTGTCTATAGATGTACTGGAGCGGAAACGTTTACCGGCAAATATGATGGGTGATTCTCTTTAAGGCACAAGATGGGTTTTTGTTAATAACAAGATGTAGTGTTTTATTTTTTAAATCAAAATGTCTCTCTTAATAAACTTGAAAGTTGAATCCAAAAAAATATAAAACCGCAGAGCCTTTGGACATCTTCACAAGACAAGTTACTACATAATTACACAACTTTAAATAATATAATCACATTTTGACATTTCTGTCGTTGTTTGTAGTCTTATAATAAATTTATGTAATTATGTAGTTATGTAATAATTAAATAAATTCAGTGCAACTTACTCTGATTCGACCATGGAATTAAACCCTTGAATTGAGATTATGAACTTTGGAATAATATTAATAATACATACAATGTACATGTTGTACATGTACAGCATTGCGGATGACCTTTTCGTTGTAGAAATGAGCATGAATATTTAAGTATAGTTCCGCTCAATGAAGGAACTAACATTGCGTACAGCAGTTTAATTCTGTGTTGACAAACTGGTGTCAGTGACGCCTAGGTCTACAATACAATATACAAGTGATGATATAAACTGGCAATAACTACTGCATTCATTATTAATTTAGCCAATTTATTTGTAACATTAATAACCAAAAAACTATTTACATTGGAATTTTGTTTTTTATGACATAATATGCACATTATACTCAACTACAAAAGAAACGCAAAAATTAATTAAGAATAAATCTCACTGGATTTTTCTACACATATATACAATAATATTGTGGTGTGATGATTAATGCATCGAGTCATATTGCCAGGTCAACAGTACTGACCCCTAGTTAGTTACATAGTTACTTAGTTAGTTAGTTCGTTATAACGTATTTGCGTGCTTATATCCAATTAAGGTTCAAGCACGCCTGTCCTAAATCATGCAGCCCCACTGCCTTGACCGCCTGGCCAGGACAGAATTTAGTGTTAGTATGTGAGAGGAAATCTGCTTCTTATTACTAAACAGTGATGAATATTTTATATGTACTCTCTCACAGACACAGGACAGTACATACCACGGCTTTTGTTAACCAGTATTGGGACACTGGCTGGGGTAAGTGGAAGTACAAACTTTTAAACTGAATTTAAAAGTGATCAGTGTCTGTCCGTTCGTTCGTTCGTCAGTCCATCCATGTGTCCGACCGTCCATCCATCTGTCTGTCTGTCTGTATCAGTGAAATTTAGTACATTGTATTTTCAATGTATAGCCATATATTCGCCAAATGTTGACCTATCACAATAATGGATACATCGTTGGAAAGCTGTTTCAATACCCTTTCAGATGAAAATTGACCCATGTGACTGGTTTTGTAGTGGAGGGTCACATATATGAATGAAACCGAATTCGTCAATCATAGTTTAGAAATAACCACAATTAAAGTACAATATCGTACATGTAGTTGATTATCATTGATTTTAATGTGATCACCATTGTTTTTAATGTTTAATTCCTGTGTCGTCTATGTTCAGCAATTTCAACTCATTCAAACAGCAGGATTAAATGAAATTAAATAGAAATTGCTTTCTTGACTGTTTGCTCCACGCTGAACAGTGTTTTAAAGGTGTTTGATCAACATCACGGCATCTTAAAGAGGTTTGGTCCGCAGTTATCTCGGTCAAGCATCGATGGTGATTGAATGTCATAAACTGTAAATAAATAAACAAATATCTTAACGAATGAAACAACAGATTTTACAAATGAAACCTATTATAATTATCTTTTTATAGTTATTCCCACCAAGTGTTATTTTTCATTTCACATTCATGTCCGTACCCATCACACTTTATTGGTAAGAATTCAGTTTGACTCAGCACATCTTTCCTTTATGTTTATTCAATTGAAGATTTCAAAAATCTGATTTCCTAACAAACAAACATTTATATACTAAAAAAAATAATTGTAACAGTTACCAAAATTCTCAAGACTACATTCCGCAAAAAAAGTTTCCACGTATTGTTTGATGACGTATATGTATGTCACGTGGCACTACAGTTACCACGAATCAGGTCAATGTTTCCTGCTTGTGATGCCCACTTCCGGTTGGGCCCGATGATGCAGTCTTGGAACCTACGACAAGACTCTACACCAGATTTGAGCGGTCCAGGTTTCAGGATATATTATTTCCGCGCACTTATCCAATAAAGGTTCCAGCACACTGTCCTGGGAGCGCAATCCAGAAGGCTGTCTTGCCTGTCCAGATAGAAGTGAGAGTACATTCATTCGCATTAGTTTTAGGTGCCTTTATTCAATGAAGGTTTAGACAGCCCCGCCATGGGTACGGTCCGCCATCAAAGGCCGGGACCCAATGCTGAGACTGTAAGCAAGGCGAGCGGGAGTGTAGTTATCGTGTAAATGGTCTTCGTTTAAAGCACCAACTTACCCATAATTCCAAGTGATGAAAAGAGCTACGAGCAGAGCCGATGTGCTGTAATGTTGACAACGCTGTCCCGAGGCGGGCCGAGTGCTGTCAGAGGGAACGCCCACTTCCGGTTGTCTTCTCGCGTTACCTTTACAAACAATAAAAACTGCATATTAATACCTACATTTAATATAACTGCCATGCATAGCAATGAGATTCGGGACATAACTTTACACATATATATGGGCGATGCCATGGTATTTGTCCCGTCCGCAACCTTTGTTTCTCTTTGTTATGTAAATGAATGCAAAATTGATCAAATTTCATTAATTTGTTTGTACTGCAAATTGAAAATCGTAAAAGTTGAATTATCTAACAACATAGTGTTTTGTCTTAAATAACCAAAATGATGAAAAACAATCGTTGCGGATCGGACAAAAACCATGGAATCGCCCATATATAATTACCTTTCATTTTATGAAACCTTTAAAACATTTTCGTATTTGAAGAATTAATATGACATTATTTTACACGAAAAAATAGAAAAAGCATTAAAAAATATTTAAAGCTTTTCAAGCATTTCAGCTTTCCGTGATGCGTTCACTCTGAGATAACAATCATTGCTTTACTAGCGATATACAACACGATTGCTTCCAGCGATAACTAATAAGTATCAGAAAATACATTGTTTTGATCTGTTACACATCGGAATGATTAACCAAGCATACGGTATGTGGAACACACGATAAAACATTTCTCCGTGAGCTTTGAGCGCTGTTTAGATTGACACCAGTCGATGTATTACTTCTAAAGTTA
Source organism: Melanodrymia aurantiaca (assembly GCA_032355825.1). NCBI lineage: Eukaryota > Metazoa > Mollusca > Gastropoda > Neomphalida > Peltospiridae > Melanodrymia > Melanodrymia aurantiaca. Next base: position 12,651 of record JAULBR010117028.1, read on the forward strand.
ATAACAGCCTTCCGTTCACTTTAAACACCCTTCCTCGGGGACTGGTAACTTAATGGCATTGCGCCTCCACACTCACTTTGTCTGTCTCGACTGGTCTGAGGTCGCTTGGTTTTTAGTCTAATGGTCGGGTCCATTACTTCATCGTCATATGTTTGACCTATCCTAGAGGACTTGCCTTGGTGGGAGAATTTCATCGTCGGTCGTATCGCTAGCGATGTGGTCGTGGTAGATGCTGTTGTTGGTACAGGAGTGGTTGGAACGATGTGTTCTGAAGAAACAAAAGTACTTGTAGTTCTGGAGCCAATTTCACAAAATATTTACGATTAGTTGGGAACGTAAACGTAAATATCTGAATAAAAGTGTTTCCCAAAATATAACTAAACGTTATAGGCTCCAAGAACGAATAGCGTCTACGGGTAAAACGCCAAAAATGCGCAGAAACCTATTTAACGTCACGGGTACTAACCATAGTCGTACCAGTAACAGAAACCGATCGAAAGCTCGCTACTTACGCTTACGTCCACAACCAGTCGTAAAGAAGACTTACCATGTTTTGTAAAATTGGCTCTAGGACACTTCTCTGGCTTATATTAGGGTTTGATTTACATACTCTTTTATTCCAAAAAGATATATTTGCAGAAATCATCATTAATACATGTACATGTACAAAGTTTGTATAATATTGATTTACATTGGTCTAAATAAACTAGACTTAGACAAAAAGATTTTCCTTGCTACTTTCATATCTCCAATATCTCTACTATTACATAACAAGCGAAGTCTACTTCATAGCGAGATTATTCTCCATCGCCGTAGTGTCTTACCGTATAACTCCATCCTCTTGCTAGTTTTGCCCATTGAATTGGACGCCACGCACGTGTACTGCCCATAATCTTCTCTTCCTATGTTGTTTATGCGCAGACTCAGAGTTATTTTGTGATCTCCTTCATTGAAAACCTCCACTTTGTGCTTGCGGCTTTTTGAGAGTTCCCTACCCTTGAATTTCCAGACACTGACTGCTTGGGGGTATGCTGTCACGATGCAATCTAAGATTGTTTCTTTTTCCTGTACTTGACCTATGCGCTTATTGAGTAACCGAATTTCAGGTGGAACTGTAGAAACAAAAACACAAATATATATACATGTATACATAACAGAAAAATGTACACACCTGTATTATATCATTAAGTTTTGCAACCCCGTTAACATACTGTTTTTCTTACCGTATACACTACAATAAAACATGAAGACGCTAACTAACCTATTTTGGCGACAAGCGTTTCGGTTCTCCCGAGTCTGAATAAACTTTAATAGCACTGACCTTAGAAGTGTTAGAAAGTTTTGCTTCTATCTTTTGACAAGGTATTTGTATGACATGTAGCAGGTAATGATCTTGATAATTATGTTGATGTTTATAATCGTGTAATAAATGTAAAGTAAAAGTAAAGTTTGTTTTATTTAACGACGCCACTAGAAACATATCGATTATAAATCAGCGATCATTGGACGTCAGACGCATGGTTATATTGACACATGGTCTAGGGGGAAACCCGCTGTCGCAGCTTCGTGAGCTACTCTTACCGAAAAAGAGCAAGGGGTCTTTTATGTGCACTATCCCATAAAGTGGATAACACACACCACGGAATTTGATAAACCAGTCGTGTACGACTGGCTTGTAATACATGTATGCAATTATGTAAATAAAACAAGGACAGTGTTATCTCTTCTATTAACATATCGTTTTGTTTCGTACTACCCGCTTTACTCCATCTTCACGTTGTAGTGCCTTTCGTGCTAAAATGGAGAGAGTATAACAGCCAGATTCATTTCTGTGGTATTTTGTACTTTACGTATAGTACATGTCGCTAACGGGCCCATTGTCTGATAATTATAATAATAAAGAATGCATTTACCATAATTCGATACCTGCTGTCAATACCATGTCGTTATATACTAACCTGATTGCGAGGATTTATACGTTGAACGTTGTCTGCCAAATTAGTGGCAGACGTCAAACCAATTGCACACACAACATCGATCCCATCTTTCACATCGGCACCTATCACATCGACAAACAGCACATCGGCACCTATCACTCAGCACCTATCATATCGACACCCGTTACATCAGAAGCCTTCATATTGACACACACCGGATAGGTGCCCGTGGAGGTAGTAGGACGTAGCTCAGCGTCCGACTGAGGTTCGGCAGGTCGAAAGATCGATCCTCATTAGTGGACCCGTTGAGATATTAACGTTCCAACCAGTGATATACAGTTGGTTTATCAAAGGCCGTGGCTATCCTGCCAGACAGTCTGTTGGAAAGTGCACATAAAATACTACTTGCTGCTATTCAGTATGAGTAGGATATCTGACAGTAGCAGGTTTCTTCAGAAACCATGTGTTGACATAACCGTGTGAGTGACATCCAATTGCTGCTGATCAATAATCAAGTTGTGTTCCTATCGAGAATAATTTCTTAAACGTGTAGTTAATAAGCACTTACATTCTATGGCTACTTCCATCTCTCGTTTATATGGCTGGGGTACTCCATTATCAGCCACACATTCGTAGAATCCCGAACAGTATCGAGTCATGTTATAGATCTTTAGTATTTCTCCAGAAAATCCGATTCCTGTAAATATATTTAAAGGCAACTATCTAAAACCAAATAAAAAATAAGAGAAATAGCACAAAAGTCATTAAAGTATCTGAAGTCTCCCAGTACAGGCCAAGAAACAATTTGTGGAGGACTTCTACAAATGTATCCTCTATGTGGTTAAACGTTAAACATAATTATAGTTATTATGAACAAAGTATTCATCACTGTTGTTAACTGTGCAGCAATAGTACTACTAATAAATTGTATCCCAAATTTCAAACAGTGAGAAGGTGAGCATATCCGGTTTTGAGAAGACCGGGCATTTTTAACACTCTGGTAGTTCGTTTACCAATACAATACACATATATCTGTGTGAGAATTAAAGGCAATAAAGCGGATAATGGTGAGAAAATACACATTCAAATATGTCCCATGTCTTACTAGAGGTCTGTGTGCAGAACTCACTCTCTTTTTTCTTGCCAATGTCCTTTGGTAATTTGTACCACGTGACCGTTGGGATGGGAATACCGGTGACGTTGCACATGAGCGATACGGACATTCCCTCCTTGACGACGTATTTGTTCACGAGTATGGCCCCGACAAGTCGAGGAGGAACTGCAATAAAGAACAGAAATTTGTTTTATAGTGTACCACGTAAATCATATACCTCCCTTGCGTTCAATATGGCAAGCGTTGTGCTGCCGAGACAACCAATTTGAATTACCCAAGACATTGAACTGCCGTCTGTTTCTGGTCCGGCCTGGTGAAGATATTGTAACATGTAACTGGACTATTGGTTACCAAGCCTAGATATAAGACGTTGAGAACCACGTGCAATCTGTTTATGGACTGGATTGATGTGGCCCTGGCGCGACACTGTAACATACGCTTGGACTATCGGCTACCAAGCCTATCTCAAGACCATGAGAACCGCAATCTGAGTCTGGACTTGCTTGATGTAGCCCCGCGAGGACACTGTGACATATGATCGGAGCATCGGCTACCCAGCCTAGCTACAAGACACTCAAACCACAATCTGATTCTGGACTGGCTTGATGTACTCCTGTCAACACACCATAACATACAATTGGATTCTGAACTACCAAGCTTACCTAAGACGTTGAGAACGACGGTCTGTTTCTGGACTGGCTTGGTGTTCACTTGGCATATGAACTGCCCCTGGTCGTCGTGTTTGACCTGCTGGATGTGCAGGTTCCAGTTGCTCTCGAACGGCCGCTGGATGGAATACCTCTCGTCATCGATAATCCGTTTGTTCTTGTACGCCAGCGTCGTGGCCCACTGGTCCGTCCAAACTACCTGCAGAGCACACCAATACTTTATTATTACCTACCCGGTAATACTGTTTTAATTATTATGTATTTATATTATGTTTTAAGACCCCCTGTTATCATATTATGTATGTATATATTTGTTTGAAGAGCTTCTGTTGATATCTTGTCATTGTACATATCGTATGCTGTTCTGTGGAGTCCTGGGTGTTTCCAAGTCTATTGTTTCACGGGTGCATATAGAATAAAAATTGTAACGTTTGATAGATCAGGATAGAAAACCTGTAAACCTATTGGATAGTTGACTGATAGTTGATTGATTAATCTATAAGTTCAAGCACCCCGCCATGGTTTAATTTAAGAGATTAAACTTGATGCCTTGACATCAACCCACCTATCTCCCATACCACCCCAACCCAACAACAGTCTGCATGCAGGTAACTGGTGAAACTGTACATCTGATTCTGCCCTTTCATTGCGTGGAAAACCGTGCTAATTGTCCGTCACAGCAAACAACGTCATTGTCGGTCTTGCATAATTATAAGATTTTGTAAACGAAATCAAATGTGATTAGTTTATCATAGCATACCTTGTGTCGTCCGAGGTTGTTTACAGAACACGGTAATATGGCAGTGGTTCCTTCCACGACGGTCACGTTTACGACAGGTACCTCAAACCGTGGCAACACGCCGACAGCGACTGCAAAAACACACACACAATACTAGGTAAATATATTTGAGGACTATTCAAACGAGTACGTATCGACACAGGAATATGTCATTCTGGCACAGCCCCAACGACAGTGGATCATTTCCTGCAATATTGTCCATATTACCTGGGCCAGATGGTGAAGGGAGTCTAGCCTTCAGATGAACCCCTGAAGGAGAAACTATTCGGCCCCGTGGAGAACCTGCAGCACACAGCAGCATTTGTCCGAGCTACTTGGGTCCCTGTCTGAGCATTCGATGAAGAAGAAGAAGAAGAAGAAGAAGAAGAAGAAGTAGTATAGACAATAACACAAAGGGACACACGCGTGAGATATGGAAGACGTATTTTGAGACTTAGTGGCTTCAACTGAACGACGAAGCTACCGGTTGGCTGTAGTTATCATTCAATCTATGCCAGCAACTCTGCACCTGGCGCATGTGCATTTCACTAAGAGCGTGAAAACCAGCCTTGCGTTCAATAGCGCAGGCGTTCTGCTTCTGAGGCAAAACGTTTTGACACCGATATTTGCATCCACATTTAATGAATGTTATGTGATAGTACACGATCGGTACCAGTCACATAGTTCTACAGCATTCGCGCTATTGAACGTAAGGCTGGTCATGCTGACGCTATTATCAGAACAATTTGCATGTTAATAATACAAAGAACAGATTTGTTTAGGCAATGTAAGAAATAGAATACTAAAGTCCATTGACATGTCTGGTCATGCAGTAAGGACTCGATGTCAGGCAATGGTAATTAATACCACGTAGTCAGTGGTATCATATACAGAGGCGGATCTAGGGGTCGGGGTCCGCCCCACCCTTAAATTTTGCGAGTTATAATTTTATTATAATTATATCAATTTTCATTTTTTACGTTGGTTTTGATATTTCTCTTACTAGATGCTTCATTGGGGACCCACCTTAATGGATTTTCTGGATCTGCCTCTGACATACATTTATTATGACCACTCCATATAGTAAGCGTTTTCTATTCACATTATACGTGTGTTACCAATAGTTGTTCGATCGTTTTTATTTAAACGTCTACAAGAGTTACGCAATCTTATTGATAGCAATTTTTATTTATTATGTATTATTCTTATATACGGGATACTTTAAGATAAAATCAAGCGTGCAGTCCAATATGCCTGTGTAAACTGCATTATCTACGGTAAACCAAACAAGCGCGGCACTAAATCCCGCGCATGAAACCAATCAAACACTGCAGAGAGTCTTTAGATTTTTTATATACAATAATACAGCAGTTTTGGACATTGACTGAAGAACGGCATGCAGTCAATAAAGCTGAATTAGAGACCGTTTTACGTTGGGATTAAACCCTGTTATTGACGAGCAATTATTATCAGTATCGGACTACAAACAGAGCCTGACAGAAGGCAGTTTGCCCGCATTACTCCTCATTACAGTTCGCCATCGTCTGCGCATCTCTGCAGATTTGTTGCGCAAAATAACCCCAGTAATATGCGCCGCGGCTGAACTAGATGGTGATTGACGGATAGATTGGTACACATCGGATGAAGACTGATGGTTCGGCCGCTAATTGATGTTATGATTGTGTCCCATCACTGATATTTTATCTCCAAATCAAAACGCGGCATTGCTGAAAGAATGTCAGTAAATCGCCCTGTTGCTTTTTTTCTGGAGCGTATCGCTGCCATAAAGTTGATCTGTTTTACGACACCACTAGGGCACATTGATTGCTAATCAGCGGATGTAGGGTCCCAGAACGTTTATGGATGTGGACAGCTAAAAAGGTTTATGCGATAGGATGTAATCCACAAGGTTATATCGAGAGGTCTCAAAGAACCCTGTTATCGTCACATAGGTTATTCTTACCGAATAACCACAGCAAGGGCCTTTTATGTACACATTTCCTCACGGCTTTTGACGATCTAGTCGTGGATCAGTGATTGGAACGAGAAATAGCCCATCAGGTCCACTGACGAGGATCGCTGATGAATAATCAATATATTCCAGTGGTGTCGTTAAAAAGCAAGCTAAAAATTTAGTTCTGACCAATGGGAAATATTCCTGACTTCCTAATAATAGATATAGAGTTGCCTCCCCTTTATGACAGATAGAGTGCTACAAGGCGGTGTAGGTCAGGTAGCGATCTTTATAGTGAATAATTACAGTATCGGGGAGCGTAAGGCGATTTAAAGACGGATTAACTATAAATTATGGAAGT
>JAULBR010117139.1:0-19453 GCA_032355825.1 Melanodrymia aurantiaca
ACACTCAAAGCACTTCAGCTTATTACAAATCATGATATCGGAAACTGAAATCATTCAAAGTGGGCAAATAAAACACTAAATTGTGTGTACTTAACTCAATTTAGGAAAAATATGGCATTAGCCCCCTTTTGGTTCTAACCTCTTCACTTGTCACATGGTTTTTTAAAAGGTAGATAGGAATTTGAGTATTCTTAGAAAATTGTCATTTTACAGGAGAAAATTCCTCCTTTGCAGGAGAAAAGGAGGAATGATGAAAAAACAGGAGGGTTGACAGGTCTGTTTCTGGGTCCACTCATTGTAATGCTGTCACCTACAGCTATCTGTGGTTGGGTTTTCTAGTAATTGTTTAGGTGACAACTTTGGAACTTGTCCACTGACAATCTAGTGTCTTACTGAATGATTTTCAGCTTGTTGTGTTAACTTTATTGAAAGCTTTAACAATATTTATCTCTATTGTATATGTATGTACATGTAGATTATATTTTTATTATGATAGTTTTTTTCATTATTTGAGCAGGACAATTTTTGGTCTAAACATATGGAACACCCTATGCTTGTTAACAGTCAATATTTTTGACATGATGCTTGTATATATTTTAGTAACTATATTTTCTTTATTCTTTCCGTCCCAATTCAAATACATGTATATGAAATTGACAATTTGAGATTAAGAAATATAATTATATTTTATGTGAAAGGTATTCTTTCAGCATTTTATGTAAAAATGTTATTACATTTATTAATAAATACATTATACAGTTGGAAAATTATATAATACAAGTGTTTATGTTGTAATCTTGACATATACAAATTCAAATTTCTATATGTATGTATCTATGCATACATGTATGTATCTATGCGTATCTATGTACAAGTATGTGTATGTTTGTATGTAAGTGTGAAATGTAATTATGTTTTATTTATACATATTATATAGGTTACATACCCCAGTGAAAATATCAAACACATTAAATTGTTTCAAATAACAGAACACAACCTATCTGAGGTAATTAGCTCACTACCATTTTAAGTGTTAGGTTTATGTCTGTTATGAACAAAAGAAAATCATTGGTATCTTTAAAGCCACAATGTCTAGATCACCTACATGTACATGTAATGATAATGCAATTTACTTGTATACAGCCCTTTTAAAAATTAAATTATGCTCTACTTATTATTTTGTTGTTCAGGTTAACCGTCCAATGTGTTTATAGAAGTTCAGAAGTTTGTAGTTTTTTAAATTCATTTTTACGTGAAACATTTACCACTAAAAACAGTTTTGTCCATTGTAATAAACCTAAAGTTTTCGTCTAGAGGAGAGCTATTAAAGGATAAATTGTCCCGTGGTGTACAAGGTACTTTTAACATGTTTCGCGAACACCACATAAGTTTATATAAGTGAGAAACAGGTTTAAATGAAAGAAAAAGTATCCCATAATCTATAGAGAATATAATTATTTAATAATTTAGCAAAAATAAGAGGAAATAAAACAAAATATGGATTGGAAATGGGAATATTCTTCTGTGAGTAATTTCTTTAGCTCACCGTTATTAGCAGTATTTTTAGACCAACCTGATAGTCTCAATAAGACAAACCTTATACATATACATATACATGCATGGAACATTTGAAATGTTACCAGTGTGCTACAGATGGACGTCAATTTTGAATGAATAGGATGTTTATTTGGAAAAAGCAAGAACATGATTATAATAAACCATAATTATTACAGTGTATAAAAGTTTCTTTTGGATCTAGGCATTATGGATTTAAAGTTAATGACAAATAGCAATTATTTCGCTTGGGCCATAAACTTTAACAAATATATTTTTTGGGACGTAAGTTTGATAATAAATGGTAGTTCACTTTTTAAACTCAATATGAGACCTGTCAACCTTGAAGCATGGCATAATAGGAGATGCACACCATAAATAAGGAAATTTGACTTTAAAAACCCACTGGAAATTCATAATAGGAAATAAATAAATACATTTATAACAATTGCACGATTTATGTTTATCAAACATATTTGAATCGGCTAAACATTTCAATAGCCATTAAAATGACAACAAACGTAACATTAGAATAACATAACATTTTATAAACTTCCTGTGTGATATTTTTAAAAGGTGTTTATAAGAATTTGTTTATTCTTAGAAAATTGTGATTTCGCAAGAGAAAATTTCTCCTCAGCAGATGAAAAGGAGGAATGATGAAATACCAGGAGGCACATGTGGATGGTTGACAGGTCTGCTTACTATATAGGCTTTAATCTTGGCAGTTTTGTTGGCGTTGGCATAACACATTTCCATACCTTCGATTTTAAACTACTTGCTAAACCATTTAAAAGAAATTTAAATATTATTATCCAATTAGAACCAAAGTACCTGTAGATCATTAACCATTTTGAGACGATATAATCTCGATAGTAGTAAATTGAGGCAAGCTCAACATACTTTTTGGACCAAATTAGTTTTAGATTCACGAATATGTATCCAGTTTTGTTTATTAATATAGTTCAAAATAAATAGACATACAAATATTGCATGCTTTGGTTTCATAATTAATCAGTCGTTACACTCGCATTTGTGCCTGACAAAATTTATGGAACTTATTTGAGAATTGTAATGTGCTTTAAACTATTTCAAACGCATTCTATAAATGTATATCATTCTTGATCGTGTACTAATATTGTTACTGTCCGTCTTGTTATGGGTATCAGTGAAATAAATACATGTAATTCATTGTTGATATGTTGTTTGTCTTAATAACAGAACTTAAAAAATAAAAATTGTGTAAAAGATTAAAGGAACCCCTTGGTTTGAAGTTGTAGTCCCTGTATGTGACGAACTGCAGACATACCAAATGTCTTTTCGTATACTTATGTTAAGTCTGTCATCAAACATAATGCAAATCCGTGCTCGTCGAGATGTACATGTACAATGGAATAGTTTGTAATTTGGTGCCACGAAACTAGTACATGAAACTTGCAGCATGCTTTTCCCATTCAATCTCTAATATAAATGCAGTACCTTAAATCGTACGACAGTAATTTCGTGATGTTTTTCAATACATTACATTTCAGGGGTTTTTTTTACTTTTAATTTTCTGATTTATACAAGCCTTTGGCAATAGTGTTGTGAGCAGTAGACAAGATTCAATATACAAGCACTTTTGGTGGAGACTGTTTGATCAACTGATCATGTGCGTTCATCTAGATAACACATCACTAGTTTAACATCACGTAGAAAAGGCTGTGGCATTCAACAAGTTCCAAAACTAGGGCTGGCTTGCTTTTAGCATTATGGACACGTACATGTTATATAATTTATGGAATACAACATCTACAGGTATAAGACGTGGGAGAGTTCACAATCTATTATTTAATACGGACATGTTCTATCTTCAAATTGATGATTTACGGATCTTGTTTACTTGGTTTTGCTACTCGTTACATATGGCGTGTTCTCACCTGAGATGCTTAAATACCTCTTGACGCATTTAAACTGAACACTTCTTTGCTGGCAGTGCTGAAAGTTTGATCATGAAGTTCCTTCTTTTTCTTCTCGCTATGGGCGTCTTAACAATGGTACGTATGTATACGAATAGATACTTTTATAAATGTTTTTCTTATAAGCTAGAACTGCATTTTGTAATTTTCTGATACTTTCTGCGGTATGAATTCTAATCAATTGCATTTTGTCCAGTTCCAAATAGGCCGATATTTTATCTTAAAAAACCCCACATTTTTCAATAAGTGATCGGGCACGAGACTGGTGAAACTTTCAAAAGTTTTATGGTCAACATTCAGAGGCGGTTTCACGATAATGGACATCATTGACATAGATGGTTTTACTGATGCAGCACCTTTATTTGATCTTTTTCATACCTTCCTGTCTTTTCGATGAAAACGCCAGACAAAACAAACTGACGTTACTTACGATGAGTGCCACTCGTGGGGCAAAACACGCTCATCTTTTGTGAACACTGGTTATTATTACTACTTCGGATGTGGTTTTTCAGTACATTCCATTTCGACTTTGTTGATTCCACTTAACGCTGCCTTGTGAAGAGATACCCATTTAGCTATGTCGTTGGTTTTGTCTTTTAGAAGCATGTACATGTTTAGAGCATCTACTGTAATTCAATACTTTTCAAAATTTAGTGGCATAGAGGCTTTCCCTTCCCCATCACCGGTCTGTCAAACAAAAACAATGCCCCTGTTTATTTCTAGACAGTGCACGCACTTTCAAATGAGCAACCAGAATGCCCCAGAACGTGTTGTAGCTCATCTACTTTTCAACCATTTCTGGGCAAGGGCCTCATGATATGTCATGTTATGTTCGTTTTAAGTGTACTACCACCATCCACACTTATAAAAACACATAATATCCACACACACTTCTTCACCATCGGCTTCAGACTGGTAGGTACTGGGTTAGAATCCCATTCGTGACATATTGGATTTGTAATCCCAGTGCAGGTGAAAAAGGAACGCTTGCAAGTCCGGTAATGTCGTAACAAAACGTGTTTAATCAGTAACGAATAGCCTGATCCAGAAATCGAGATACATGTACATGTATTACAATAAAACTATTTGATTTGTGCAAGTCTGGTTGGACTAATAATCTTATAGGTATGTAGGTTATACAATTGTTTCGAACCTATATCCCTACCGACTTCTATTATTACACCGACTCCATCCCAGAGCGAGTGCACTGCAAGGCTCAGTGGGTAGGTGTACTACAACTTACACCGATCAGTGTCCACAATATTGTAACAAAGGCCGTGTCAAAGTTCATAATAATATATTATATAAAATATCTCTTGCTGCTTATCAAATACTAATATTAACTTCTGTATTGGACAAGTCATCGATGCAGCTGGAATGCTTGACCATGAATGAAGTGCTTATACAATCTGAATTGGATATAAGAACGTAAAATTTAATAAGTTATAACTAACTTCTTCTATTTATAATAATTATGCCCTTGGTGTACGGATTTGGTTAATATTTTTTATAGGCCCAGGATCCAGAAGCAACAACTAAAGAACCAGAAATCACTACTAAAGGACCAGCAACAACAACTACTACTACTACTACTACTACTAAAGAACCAGAAATGACAACAGTCGGAATTGATGAGATTTGCAGAAGGAATAGCGACTGTGGTGAGGGTTATTGCTGTGTGGCGCATTCCATGGGATTCAAACGCAAACGACGATTTTTGTTCGAGGATTCGCCGTTCTTCAGCTTCCACCACCACGCGGGACGATGCGAACCAGAACGCAAAAAGGATGAATCCTGCCACGTGTTTATGTATCATAACTTTTTCAATTCCCACGTCGAGGAAGGCTACTGCTCGTGTGTGGCTGGGCTGGTCTGCCGCGGAGAAACTATTCACGAAACACAATCAAGTATCGTCCATCACAATCCTAAATGTCAACCAAAGTAAACAGAGGCAACCGATCAGTGATTCATTTGAAAATTATTGCTTTTTATGCATTGCACTATTTTCAGTTTATATCAACGTCCAAATTCTATAGACATAACTTTAGTGTCAACATTTGTATATTTTTCATTTAACATGTGGGTAATATTAAAAAGCTAGCATGTAAGCGTACTCATACATAGTATTTTCATTTTACATCAGGGTTGGAATTTTGTGAATATAAATTTACATTCAGATTTGTTTTAATAAACAACATGTATGTATCAATAAATAAACCAATCTACAACCATTAATATCTCGACTTTGTCATAAGAATATTCGACTCTGCTTTGGTCAAGCACTGTTTTTGTTATTTTGGATGAAGACCCAGTTTAATACCAATGGGCACGTGGACCCACTCTGGTAAAATACCACAGAAAACATTAATCTAAAAATAGGCACGCACACCTACATGTACTCCTATCCTGTTCCGCGTCTTTTATGCCTTGTACATCACAATCTACAATGAAAGTGTTCCACTATAACTACATACATGTAGTTGCTATCTAATGAGAACACATGCATGTTCGCCAAGTCTCACGGCAATATTAACTTGCCAATTAAAAGTTATGTTAACTCACTGTTTAATGATACGAATAAAGCCACTTCATCTCAAAGACATTCAGAGTAGAAGTACTCGCCATCCTTTACTGCAATAATTTATAATGAACCAATATAATCACGGACTACACTGACTGGACCACATGCACATCAAATGCTTTCCAAGAATCTGTAGGATTTCAGAGTATTTAATAAAATCCAAGAAACTTTTCTTGATCTTATTTATCATATCCTACATCCTTTACATATAAAACCAAAAACTAGAACACATAATATTATGTACGGTAGTAGGTATACATTTATTACTTTCCGATTACTTAATCCTCCGTAACATGGCATATTTAAAAAGAATGGACAGGCTTTAATAAATGGTTTTGCCACGTACACATTGTGATAAATACCAAGTTATAGTGGCAGTCTTACACATAAACTAAAGCACATTTGCTTGAATACATGTACATGTATGTACTAGATTAGGATGTGCCACAATGCTTGCTTGTAATGCGAGGATTTGCTTGTCAGAGTAAAACGGTGCACCCGAGGCGTGTTCAGAGAAGAGATCTCACGTGTTGTTTAACTGGTACCAATCGTCTTCTATCATAATTATCACATTCATTTAATGTTTGGTACAAAAACCGAGTCTTGCGAGTACTCGCAATATTGTTTGTTCTCTGAACACACGCCTGACTTGTAAAGTTGGTTATCAAACTGTGTGGTACATAATGTCATGTCTGAAAAGAGTGCATATAAAAATACATGTATATCGTTTGGTATTCTAAATACCATAATATTATGTCAAAAATTACCATAATTGTTTGGTATTTTAATGATACTGGCTTTTTGTATTGTTCTTAAATATACTTTAGGCTACACTAAAGTAGACTACTTAATTCTTCTTTTGAATACATATATTATATATCTATATTATGAAACATAATTCAGCCATTGTACACATTATTGAAGCTTACAATATAAGTTAAAAACCACTTTGCTTTAGCAAAGAGTGGACTAATACTGTACACAATAAAGTAACATATTTTAGAATATGTTATTTATTTTACAAACTTATGATATGAGTGCTTGAACATTTATTTCAAATTTTATTAAACATCCTAACATCATAGACATTGCATAATATGTATGATATAGTTATATGACAGATGGAGTACAAAAGAAACTGGTTCACATAATTATTAAGAAATGTTCAATTATGAGGAATCCCTGTGACTATATTATATATTATAATATAGCAACTGCTTCACAAGATGATCAATCGCAATAGCATACAATGTAGTTACCATAGACACCAACATACACATACACTGTATTATAAAGTACAAAAATAATTCTCTACAATCTTCTATTATGAAAGTTAATAAAAGATAAAGGTTTTAACGTCACCACTGGAGTACACTGATTAATTATATTCAGTGGCTATTGTGTTGTGTGTTATCCTGTTTGTGGGAAACTGCCCATAAAGTTAGTTAAGTTATAACTTATTTACGTGCTTATATCCAATTACGGTTCAAGCATGTCCGTCATGGTCATACAGTCCAGCTGCCTCGACTGTCTGCCTAGTGCCTACTACAGAAGTTAGTGTTAGTATGAGAGGAAACCTGCTACTCCAAATTGATAAGTAGCAAGGGATCTTTCATATGCACTTTCCCACAGACAGGTTAGCACATACCACGGCCTTTATTAAACTAGTTGTGGACACTGGTCGGTATAAGAGGTATTACACCTACCCATTGAGCCTGGCATAGCACTCACTCTGGGTTAGAGTCGGAAAGTGAGATCCACCCACGGGATTCGAACTGTTCCTACCAGCCTGTAGTCCGTGGCGTTGACCACTGCACAACAGAGGCCGGTCTGCCCATAAAAAAAAGACTCCTTGCTGTTCATATGTAAAAGTAACCTCTGTGACAGCAGGTTTCCCCTGTGATTATCATAATTATATTAAAAACATGAAAGACAACATGTTTCACATTAATTGAAGCATTACATGGCTTGAAAACAATATCCATGTACTGATATTAAAAAAGAATGGGGTTGGGCTATAAATAATCGGCATTGCGATGAAGTGACGAATGCTCCATTGGCTATTTTGTAGGAGCACCATTCCTAAAACATCATTAACTAATTAAAAATAACAATATCAAGTTATTATTCTCAGATTTAAATCTTACTGACCAAAAATAATCTGAAAAATAGTTTGATGAAAATTTGGCATTGTGTATTTGCCCCTTCATCAGAAAGCTGACGATAATTATATGAAATTTTGAAAATTATATTGCAAATATGTTAAGTTTTGCCTACAAGTATGAAAAATATGGGGACACATGCCGTACTTCTTATGCCACTAAATGTCACCTTGTGATACAGGCAGACACTGAGAGTATAATATTAAAACAACAATATACTTATTATTACCATAATTATATATATATATAGAATATAGCACATTTTATAATATCACAGTACAAAACAAAAACCTTGGTCAATATAAAAATATATTACTATGTATTTCATATACACTGACTGACTGAAATTACAACTTACAATGACAAAAGCATGTTCCCAAGAAGTCCTGTACAAAATCACTTACACAGTTACTAGACCAACTAGAACATACACTACACTGTAGATTCCCTTGTTTGCATATAAATATACATCTCATTATCACACATGCTTACACAGTGTACAAAATACTTTGGTTCATTAAATACATGTACATGTTTCAAAATAAATTTCACTGAAAAATAAAATTTCTATAATTTTGCTAGATGTCTACACAATTTTCCTACTTTTAATTTAAGTTTACATTCACTACACTTTCCTACATTGCATTATTGCAAACATTATAGTAAACACTGTTATGATTATTATATTAGGTACACACTTAACACAGGGTACTCCTTCATACAGCGGTAGAGCATCTGCCTGGGCTTTGATAGGTCGACAGATCGATCCTCCTCAGAGGACCTGTTGGGTTATTTACCGTACCAACCAGTGATCCATGACTGGTCTATCAAAGGCTGTGGTGTGTGATCCTGTCTGTGGGAAAGTGCACATAAAAAATCCCTTTCTGTTATTTGAAGAAGAGTAGTCTATGTGGCGGAAGCGGGTTAACTCTACGACTAAGTGTCAATATAACTGTGCATTTCTCATCCAATAACCACTGATTAATAATCAATGTGCTCCAATGGCGTCGTTCAACAAACAAACTTTATCTTAATTTACACAGAGTAATTGATAGCATTTCATATTTTCCAATCATCATCATCTGTGTCGGGGACTTGATACATGGACAGTTTGAGAGCGCGACGTCGTTTCTCCATGCCAGTGTGCACCGCGTGTAACACGACTCTGTCCTTCGCCGTCATGGCTGCCGTCGCAGAACCCAACTGAACAGCAGAATTCGGGGACTGAGATCGACTCCGAATTGCATCCTGTTTCGTCTTTTTGTGACGCGATGCTGACCTTGACCTTTCATTAAATGAGAAACGTCCGTCAGCTGGCGACTTTGCATGGTAAACCATCGCCATCCTGGCAGAATGTCCTAGCTGGTGTGGGTTGTACGATTGGGAAGTGTATTTGCGATAGCCTCTCACAGAGCCTGGTTCTTGCTCTAGCACTTGGTTATGACCGTGACGTGGTTTGTACACTCTTTGATACCGTGTTGAATCGCTACTCCCACTAATGTGGCCGCCATTATGGAACACGTCTGAAGAATCAAAATCTTCATTCATCCACTTTATTCTCTGTGCTGAGTTTCTATTGGCTAGGTTGGAAGAGACAGTTTTGATTGGTTCTTTATGATCAATTATGTTAACTGTTGATATGTTGTGTCTGGGTGTTGACGCAGCGAATGAGAAAATATTATCGTCGACTGAGGGACTGGACTTTTCCAACGGTGAAAACACTTCATCACTGAAACAAATCAAAAACCAAATAATAATAATGTATTTCTACACGATAGAATAGAAGAATTTATAAACAAATCGATACTGTATACACACATGAACTATTGTTTTAACAGTCATGAGTTCATGAAACAGCCTTATGTTCAATATCACGAGCCCTCTGGAACTATGTGACTGGTACCGATCGTGTACTATCATATCACATTCATTTAATGTAGATGCAAACATCAGTGTCAAAACGTTTTGTCTCAGTAGCAGAACGCTCGTGCTATTGAACGGAAAGACTGATCACATCCTTCGTTGCCTAAATTCAAACTAGCAGATTTAAAGAAAACCAATCAAGGATATAGACTAAATATTTAAAGCCACTGTTATCGCAGCTCATTTTAATATCACAATAAAAATATATTCATGTTTCTGCATTTCCAAAAATAATTAGTCCACTTGAGATGACTAGAAAATAGTATATTCTAAATGTCTTGTTTGTATTACAACATCAAAAAGCACTAGTGTATTTAAATAACTGGTTAATGAGACCACCTGCTACTACGGTAATACTCATTACCATACATGTCAAAGTATCTCTTCTCACCTGGAAACTGTTTCACTTCTTCCGTCTTTTATTGAAACTATTTCTGAAAAATATTAAAAATAGATTAATTAATATGTAACTTTAAAGGTATGTTCCTGACTTTGGAGTCTTGTTCAAATATGGTCATGTTTTCCAGGATTCTCTGAATTCAAAAAATAATTATTCCAAAAAACATAAAAATTTTATCACTTGATAATTCAAGGGAAGTAACTATTCTGCTCTGTCTTCTTATATAAGTAACTGAGAATATTTGCTGAGTAATTTCTTACATTTTAATCATATTTTTCAATTACAAATTCAGAGATAATTATCTTAATCTGGATTACCTCAGGTGTGAATCCAGGAGATTTTAGGAGGTCAAAAACTCCTCTGCTCAGAAACATTTATTTGTTTCGCTAACTTTTATTGAAGTAACTAATTTGCTTTTTTAGGTAACTAATTTTGAAAGACATAGTAAACAATTGCTGAATTCACACCTGTATGTTTAGGATTACCTTTATCTGAGCTATTTCTCTTAATCTGGATTCGCACTCTCTTTGAATTGGTCAGCGTGGCAATCTGTATCTCGGTCATTGTGTGCACTGGAATACCATCAATCTGAAACCAAAATACCATAACCATTACCATCAATTAAAACCAAAATACTGTAACCATTACCATCAATCTGAAACCAAAATACTGTAACCATTACCATCAATCTGAAACCAAAATACCATAACCATTACCATCAATCTAAAACCAAAATACTGTAACCATTACCATCAATCTGAAACCAAAATACCATAACCATTACCATCAATCTGAAACCAAAATACTGTAACCATTACCAAATGCAAATACAATTATGTAAGATTAAAAAACAGTTTTGCGTATTTATGTTTGTCATTGTGCAATGATTCCAAACATTTACACAAGGTAATACTAATTTCTATAATTACCCATTAAATTTTTTATAAACATGCATGTAAATATGGGATTATTATTTTATAACTGTAGTGCCACCATACATAGAAAACATTTATTCACCCTTAAACATTGAATTCCAAAATATCTACCTGGATAATATAGTCACCGACAAGCATTCCAGCCTTGGATGACGCAGAATGGATTTCAACACTCTTCACCATAATATCACCAGTTTCAGTGTCTCTGCAAATGTCATAAACAAAGGAATAAAGCCAGGTATGCTAAAGTTATATATACTGTATATATATTATGTACTGTGCACAAAATGTTTTGCAACACCTACAAATAAAGATATAATCAGTTTCATTGAAAGTAAAACTGGTAAACCTATATTCTAATTCAATGTACATAATTATGATGCGAAATTTGAATAGCTGGTGAAATAAAATTCCACCAGTAAAACATCATTAACATGTAGCAATTTACTTCATTGTCTTATCGCATTATATATATTATAATACACTGTATATAATTATAGTATTATTGCTCCTGTGTGCCTCCTATTTCATTGTTTGCAAACAGGCAGTGTTGATTTGTGATCGTCAACATTTGCATAATCATGAGCTAATACAAATTTGATGTTCAGCATTTAAATGTGACCCAAGGCCAATGCATAGTATTAAACTACTAGTACGTGTATCACGATTAAATCATTTAACAAAGAGTTACCTGTGGACAGCACAGCCCAGCCTCCCAGATACTGGATAAACCTGTACATCAAACAGATTTGGTTTTAATGCAGAAGTATCTGAAAAAATAAATATAGAAAATACAATACATGTATGGACAATACATACATCAACATCATATGTAGCCATGCACCTCTAGTACAAATGATATTTCAGACATACAGCTTCCTCTGGAGTGTTGTTGTTGGAGTGTTATTGCGATATTGTACCTCAGCTGCTGTAGGTTTTTGCAGTCTTGGATGACATAATATTTGGTAGACTGTTCTGATTTCCCACAGGAACTCATTGGAGAGAGTGTCGGCCGGAATCTCTAATGCATATTATGGTTCAGCTTCTTGTGTATAGATCGAAGTTGGAAAATGATGATTTGGTTATACCTGGATAGTTGTAGATCGTAGTTATCAGTCTGTTTGGCAGGTCTAAAAGGAGATTTAATACGAGTCTTCATCATTGTAAATCAATGATGCTCAACTTTTGCTGTGGTGTATAGTTGGGCACATTAAATGTTTTCCTGTCATATCTGGGAGCGTCAACATGTTTAAAGATGTGGTACTGGGTTAGTGGCAATAAAGCAACTCATTGTATTGAGTACATAGAGATCTGTGTTCAGGAATAAGTACACCTATCTTTATGTTTGCCACAATGAGCATTGAATAGAATCCAGTTTTACTGTCATGTAGGTATACATGGGTACAAACAAATAGATGTCTAAATAAAGCATTCTAGGTTAGGTCTTTTGTGATTTAGTCCACCATGGCAGTGAAAGTAAAATTGAAAATAAAATATTTATTGTGTTTCCCACCTGGAGAGTTCTCAGATAAACTCAAAAGAAGGAAAGAAATTTGTTTGGCCAGATGTTCCATTAGTATCCAAATTTGAGTCTAAACTCAAACCAGCTGGTGAACATACCAATAGTTTGAGTTTGTTGTCCAAAAAATATTTTAAATCCAATTTATCGTAAAAAGGACATAAAATGTGTTTCTCAGGAGTTGCTCAGGAATTGGACAAAAACAAAGAATATTTTTATTTGAACCCATGATGTGGTTAGATAGAACAAATGTAGTCAACTTCTTTATGTTAAAATAAATATACATGTACTTTTTGTCTGGTCTCAGTTACAGCTGTAATGATACAGCGATATCGTATCACCGGCCTCTGTAGTGCAGTGGTTAATGCATCAAACTTAAGACTGATACATACTGGGTTCGAATCCCATTAGAGATATAATGGGATTTTTAATCCCAGTACCAGCTCCAATACAAGGCTTAATGGGTAGATGCACTTCCACTTACACTGACCAGTGTCCACAACTGGTTTAACAGGCCATGGTATGTACTGTCCTGTCTGTGGAAAAGTGCATATAAAAGATCCCTTACTATCAAATAGGAGTAACAGGTTTCTTCTCTCATACTTCATACAAACACCAACTTCTGTCCTGGATAGGTAATCGGGACAGCTGGACTGCATGGCCATCACAGATGTGCTTGAACCGTGATAGGATATAAGCACGTAAATATGTTATAACTAAATCAGGTGGATGAAATGTATTTACATGTAATAGATGATATTTACTCTTGAAGCCATTAGGGAGTTAATAATCACATGATTATCTTATGCAAAGTCTATTGTCTCAGCTATCAATTATATTATCTGCTTAAGAGGTAGATACAGGATCCATATTTGTGTGGGTCAATTTAGTAATTGAAGCCCACCCCTAAATCTGCCACTACTGCTAGAATAGAGATATTAAGAATGTTACTTCAATACTCTTGTCATGCTGCAATGAATAACTAGCAATTCGTTTGTGATAAAGGCGTTCCACTTGAGTACTCGCTTCATTGAGCGACACTGAGCGACACCGTAACTAGCTGAAGAAAGCCAAGCTATGTGTAGGATGAGATGCAAATGAAGGCGTTACGAGTGCCATAAATTCACTCAATATTAACGATGATGCACATAACCAGTTTGAATCTCCATAGAATGTGATGGTAATCATACATACACGTATAGATGTGAACATAATGCAGGTGTTTACGGCCGAGACTTCCAGTTATAATGCTTTCATATTAATACAGGGAGCAGGGCGTAGCTCAGCAAAAGTGCATCCGCCTGCGGCTCAATGGATTAAAGGATCGATCGTCCTTAGGGGACCTGCTGGGTTATTTCCCATTCAAACCAGTGATCCACGACTGGTCCATCAAAGGCTGTGGTGTGTGCTATCCTGTTTGTGGGAAAGTGCACATAAAAGATCCACTGCTGTTATTTGAAGAAGTGTCAATATAACATCCAATAACTGCTGATTTATAATCAATGTGTTCTAGTGGCGTCGTCAAACAAACTTTTTAATATACATTCAATGCTCAACTAAAGTGGTGGTTTTAGGTGCCTTATTCACTAAAGGTGTAGACATCCCTGCCTTGGGTACGGTGCCCAATCATAGGCAAGAATTGGTTGAAAACATTTTCTTCAATAATGGGTGTATTTATAATAATAGCCATAAATTGTTGTTTGGCATCATTTAAAATTAACATATAAATTTGTTTATATATTCATGTACATGTATATATATATGCAGCCATGGAACCGTTTTATTAGTTTAAACATTAAAATGTAAAATAATTAATTAAACCTTGATACGGTTGATTTGCAGCCTCGATGCTAATAATAACATTCCATGCCTTCCGCATCAACAAAACCGCTTCAGCATGAGTCAGGTGTGTAAAGTCCGTCCCATTTACCTCCAAAATTCTGTCTCCGACTTTAAGCCCCTGAACAAACATAAATCATAGTGTTAACTTATAACCTGCGTTAACATTGTACATAACACACACAAAACGATGAGCAAACGAATATTAAAATATACGTATTACGTGAGCATTTTTTTAACATGATCTGCAGTTTTCGTTAGATCTCCGCCAGATTAGAACAGACTAAAACTGATTCAGGTAGGCCTACCTGTAAATTAGTCAACCCAATAACTGGCATTTAATTTACTGCAGTTCAAGTTCTGATGACATCATTTTCAGAGGGCCATGATTACTATCATTTATGATATTTGTTTACGCATGTTATTTTCAGAAGCTTTTAAAGTACCGTAATAAATATGTTTAAATAAGCAAGAAAAATAATCAGGCACATGTGTCTGGTGGAGACAAGTAACCTCAAGCTGATAAAAACAACTGTTAGTCTAAACGAGCCTCCAACCAACACTCTCAATGATTCTCTTTGACACATACTGTAGATCCTGAAATTAATGTGATCGTTATATTACCGGTAATGCGAAAAATGCGAGTGAGAATTATTCGTATTAATAATGTAACGCATTTATGTTAACTGATTACTACACAAACGTGTTGTTAGAAAAAGTACTATATCAAAAGGAGACCACTCGCATTAATTTCATGTCGCATTTTAGTCTGACCACCCTTACTCGCATAAATTTAGTGTCGTGTTAATTTCATGATCTACAGTACACAACAGAAAAGATCAAATGTACTCTTACCTTTTAGCGAGTGTTTAAACCCGGATGACGAGTGGACAAGAATGAACTTGGACTTATTGTCGGTGAGGACTTTCTGATCAAGTTTTACAGCTTGTTGAAACAGGTATTCTGAGAACTGATCCTACAGTGATACAAAGGGATGCGTGAGCACTACATTGACAGCAAACTTAGCATACAATCTTAAATCATGCTACATTTATTAACGGGAAATAACCTAACGGAACCACTGAGGAGAATCGATCCGTGGACCTATCGAACCTCAGGCGGACGCTTTACCGCTGAGCTACACCTCGCTCCAAGATCAAGTATAAAACACAGGACAAATAAAAAATCGTGTTTTTAATTTCAATTAAAATAAAAATATTAAAAAATTGTTTTTAGAGGAGGAGCGATACTCCTTATTGGACTAGTTAAAACTGTTGGGTTCTTTGTGTGTTCCCGTCAGTTTTCCAATGACTGGTACATCAAAATACTGGTACTGTTGTCATACACGGTAAGTGCTGTCCTTTCTATAAAATGTGTATATAAAAGATTCTGTTTTTCTAATAGAGTATCAAAATTACTGTGCATTTGAAATCGAATAGGCAAAGATTAATGTGCTCTAATCTTTCTTTATCTAAATATATAAATAAATTACCTTTACAAATCCTGGGCTGGCAATTATAACACACTTGACAACTGAAAAATAAATTTAAATATATAATGCTCTAAGCTAAGCTGTCTAAATGACTATAAGAATGATAGCACAATCCATATTTGCATACAAAATCTGTTGACCAATTTTAAACAATAAATGACTCATTTCCTAATATAAAAAAAACGGCAAACTGTACATTCAATATGTTTATATCTATCTGTAAAAAGATTAATATGCACAATAAACTATTCATATTTAATTAAATGTGTAATTTGTACTTTACTAGAATCTTTAAGTTCATTGTTTCCTTTATATCAAAGCAAAATAAATAAGTCTTACTGTCAAAATTAACATGTCGTAAAATCGCTTGAATAATCTGATCATAGAACCTGTGTAAACCCTGCAAAATAAAACAAACACAATTACAGTCACTTTCACAATTCAAGCAGTCATAGAGTATTCAGGGTTGGTTAGTTAGTTATAACTTATTTACGTGCTTATATTCAATTAAGGTTCTGGCACGTCTGTCATGGTCACGCAGTCCAGCTGCCTCGACTGCCTGTCAAGGACAGAAGTTAGTGTTAGTATGAGACAGGAAACCCGCTACTCCAAATTGATAAGTAGCAAGGGATCTTTCATATGCACTTTCCCACAGACAGGTTAGCACATACCATGGCCTTTGTTAATCCAGTTGTGGACACCGGTCGGTATAAGTGGTATTACACCTACCCATTGAGCCTGGAGTAGCACCCACTCTGGGTTGGAGTCGGAAAGTGAGATCCACCCGCAAGGATTCAAACACTGTTCCTACCAGTATGTAGTCCGTGGCGTTAACATTTACTTTTTTATGGTAGCCCACTGGTCTTACAGTACAAGGAATGGTGCCTCAGTCTAACTAGACGTTTTGGAAGTATTGATGCTTTAAAGGGAATAATTATATGCAAAGTTGCACCAGGCTAAGTGAGTAAAAAAAAAGAAAATATTTATTTAAAAATATCAACCTGTTATTAGCATTACCTTCATGTGTTGTTCACACATGCCTTTACGTTTTCTGGGAATGTTGGTTTCTATCTTGGCACGGACTAACGTCATACTTGATGTCACGAGACACACGTGAGCAATTCCCTCTTGCATGACAACAGCTGCTACGTCCGCGTGTTGCGTCACATCACAAGCATTATCTGTAGAGAGAACACTGTAAGGAGTGGCACAAACTAATCATGAGTAAGACCTGGACAAAAACTCACAATTCCGTAAAAAACATTCTAGAATATATGTCTAAAGAACATCTTTTCTGGTCCTACATCGGCTATCTCTAATGCGTAATAGAGACGACTTTTTAAAACTTGTTAATGGTTGATTCAGTAACCTAATAGATCTGACGTGAACTTTGCATTATTACCTGTGTGGCTATCCCGTGATGTCATTATTTTTCACAGAGAATTCTTTGATTCAACGTTCTGAAACATAGCATAAGGTTTTATGTCATGTGAGTCCTATAGCCACTGTTATAGCAGCGAAGAGTCTTGTATGTTCACTTCCCACAAATAGGATGCCACATACCATGACCTTTGATGGACCAGTCGTTCATCACTGGTTGGATTTGGGAAACAGCACAAATGGTCCACTGAGGAGGTTCGATCTTTTGACTTCTCAAACCTCAGGCAGATGTTCTTGTACTGAGCTACATCTTGCTGCCGGGTTAGTCGAGTGATGACAAAGTGAACTGAAATAACTTTTTATTATGGACTAACGTAAATTTTAGCATCTAAATTACCAATCCTTTCCATAAAAACACTGTCCCACTCCTGTTTTCCGAGGGTAAAGGGCCGTTGTTGTTCCAAATCAAGGGTGTGATATGCTCCCATCTAAAAGAAAAACAATAAAATCAAGTTGGAAGTATTTCACAGTGAGAATGAGGTGGTGAGAATGGGGAAGTTATGGTGCCTCAGGCTGATAAGAGTTTTTGTCGTATTAAAGATTAACACAATAAATTTAGGGAAATCTGCAATAACACAAAAATCAGACACAAATATTCTCTGTTAAACAACATCTCTAGATTGCCTTGCTTAATAAATCATAATCAACTCTTGGATAATCTGCAGAAAAAAACTTCGTTCATGATAAACAAGTTATCTTTTATATGCACTTTTTCATGGACAGGATCTGGATAAACCAGTAAAGTGCCCAGTAGCTTGGGCTGAGATGTTTATGCGCATACCTTAACATACTGATTCTCTCTGATGTTCCGTCCTTTCACTCGAAGAACACAGGCCTGCGTATCAAAGTCAATCGTCTCAACCCGAATACTGAGAGTCGTCCTCACCTTGTTGACACTCACACTGCCAGTTGCAGACTCATTCTGGACCTTCCTGCAAGTACATTCAGCATGCATGTATATACACGTACATGTATTAATAATGTATGTAATGACATGAAATAAAAAATAACGACACCTAAGGTCCCCAGCACAAAAAAAGACATTGGCTTTTGGGTGTCAAAATATGCATGTATTTTGTGTGTGTGTGTGTGTATGTATGGATGTATGTATGGATGTATGCATAATAATTATTTTGTCCAAGATTAACTTGTACCTGATAGTGGTTGAACGAAGCGCATCTCCTACTTGTACCAAGTTGTAAGCATGCCACATGTCTTCAGCCTCTTCGGCTATCAGGGTCATAGACCTATAATTGTAATAACACAATTCACAATTATGAACACTCAGATTTCAATAAGATAATCTTACTGTCACATGCAAATCGATCATGCTGCAGGAATGGGCATGAAGAGACGATATTAAAAACAATTTTCTTAATTAAGAAAACATTGTATCGCCAAATATTGAAACAGCCCCATATTTACAATGGCCCCATTTTACTTCCACGTTCTTTTCTCCAAAAGTACGTACGCAGTTTGGAACTTTGTCATCACAACACATTCTTCGCGAAAGACAAACCAAGTGCATAAAAAGGTTATTAAAGGACTAATAACACGTAGAATAAGGTTAATGTAATGAAAAGTTACATATCCAAAGTATCACTACACATATACCGTTTAATAAATGGAAATTTAGTCTTTTCACACTAA
>JAULBR010117250.1:0-36819 GCA_032355825.1 Melanodrymia aurantiaca
TCTTTAGTAAAAGAATAAAGCTAGAACTACGATACAGCGTAAAGAATGGTGTATAATATTTACACAACACTAAGTATCACGGAGTCATACAGTGTGTACATCGTTTTTCGGTTTATACTTCGATAAACTAAAAAAAATATTACGTATAATTACAAAAACCTAGCATAAAAAGAGAGAAAAACCACATATACACAACGCATAGAATAAACAGAACCGGAAGACACCAGACATATTACTTGTTTAATTATTTCGTGACCATGCTCATCGTTACCCAAACGAAGCCTCTTCCTACATGTACATCCGTGCAATGCCGAGTAATTTATTTCAGTTCGGTTTGTCTCCCATGCACTAAGTGCAGTAATTGCATGTTATTATCATTGCTACTTACTCGTGGAAAATCAATATTCTCAATCCCAGTGATTGCATTGCTCAGCCAACAAAACAAAATGTGTTCAGTTAATTTTCTAGGACCTTCAGATGTCAATTGGGTGTCGGATTAGTAATGGCTTGTATTTGGTTTTTAGATATAAAGCATGTGGTATATCAGGACTGTCGGAAAGAATTTTAAAAAGGGGATAGGGGAGGGGTTTGCAATTTAGAAACTTGTGCACATAAGTATTTTTTTTTATCAGTATGTTCTGGATGGGTGTTTCTGCTGGTGGATTTAAGGCCCTGAGTGGACCACAAATATTATTTTGGAATGCCGTTGGGGATCATCAAATGTTTTAGTTCAGTTGAGAAAATACCATTGATCATTCAAGTTGCAGGTTAATGTCTTTATGTCTATACATGTAATTGTACACAGGCTCACATTATTTACATGTATATATATCACATAAATATATCCTGATACATATCTAAAAAAAAATTGGGACATCATAATTATGTTTCAGTTTAGTTGAGAAAATACCATCATTCAAGTATTTATCTTTATACATGTAATTGTACACTGACTCACACAATGTACATGTATATATATCACATAAATATTGATGTCCACTTTGAAAGCTTGCTAACACATATTTGACATTCTTTTACTATTTTGTTTACTATTAGCATTGTGTTCTATTCTTAGAATTTCCTCAGGTGCAGTGCATACACGTATGTGCCTTGTGCAAATAGACAACTCATCAAAGTTTGTAGTATGTACATGTACATCTATTTTCCCTTGTAGAAACCAGGGAAGTACATGTAAAAGACCAATTGCCGCTTAAAAAAGAAAAAGAAAATGGCAATGTGGTGACAATAGGTTTTGTCTCCATCTTTAAACAATATGTCGTAATTATAAACATTTTACATCTACAAGCAGATGATTATTTATATTATCATTAAACAAAATATTTCATTCCCTTGGAGGTATGTAAATAAACATTGAGTGTGGTAACCTACATTATATATGTAAGGTTACGACAAATATGTGAAAACTACAATTACCATAATTGTTTTGTCATTGATATAAAACAATAAAACAATTTTTTTTTTAATAACGCAACTGGAACACATTGATTATTTTTCAGTAGTTATTGGATGTCAAACGCACGTTATATTGACACTTGGTCACAGAGAAAACCCACTGTTGCAACATAGTCACTATTACAGAATAAGAGCAAAGGATTTTGTATGTGCACTTTCCCACAGACTGGAACGGAAAATAACTTGACAAACTGAAAAAGCTGAAAATATAGTTTTGGGGTTTATTTTATGAATATTCTCAAGAATATCATCATGTCCATTCTTGACGTTATTGACATGTCATAACCTTCTCGTGACCTGAACAATCGGTCTAGACCAAGTGTTTCCAAACCTGCTGTGTATAAATCAGCATATTCGAATGATGAAACCCAATAGCTGTCATTTGTTTTTATATTCTAGGGTGTCATATATCAAACATTCATTCATTCCTTCAGCGGTCTTTTTGTCATTTTGGTGCTACTGAAACATTGACATAGTGCTGTGCAATTATAGCACAATTTGGAGTTAATCAGTGTTTTTGCAGAATATATTTCAGTGCCAGAGCATCAGTCTGAGGTGTGTTAGGTCAAAGGATCGATCCTCCTCAGAGGAACTGTTGGATTATTTCCCATTCCAATCAGTGATCCATGACTTGTCTATCAAAGGATGTACATCGTCTGTGCTATCCTGTCTGTGGGAAAGTGCACATAAAAGACGACATGGTACGTAATCATCTGAAGTGTTCCGAGTGTACAGTTCTTTTAATCATTGTTTGCCAAAGTGAAATACTAAACACTGTGGGATATGTAGAGCTATAAACCAGCATTTTATTCTCATGTTACATTTGTTGTCAGTATTAAGGATACCAAACCTACGCATATTTCTGTAAAACAATCTTTTAAGTTTTTATTTAATTTGTAATATGAATCTCCTATTTTTTAGTCTAATCTCCTCTTTTTTTAGGGCCCCAAGTCTCCTTTTATGTTAGGGTTTAAGATTGACTGATCTAGTTCTTAATGACTGACAATTTGTAAGTGCTTTTATCCACCATAGTTTGATAAAAGATAAAGTTTGTTTGTTTAACGACACCACTGGAAGACATTGATTATAAAAAAAAGATCAGCAGTTATTGGATGTCAAACGCACGGTTATATCAACACTTGGTCACAGAGGAAACCTGCTGCTGCCACATGGGTTACTCTTCGAATAACATCAAGGTATTGTTTATGTGCACTTTCCCACAAACATCACAGCCTTTGACAGACCAGTCGTGGATCAATGGTTGGAACGGGAAAAACCCCAATGGGTCCACTGAGGAGGATCGATCCATCGACCTATCGAACCTCAGGTGGACGCTCTTGTGCTGAGCTACACCCCAGTACCCCATAGTTTGATGCATTTATGTTTGGCACAGTCTACCGTCAAAGGTCAAAACCAATGTCAAGGTTGTCTCAAAGGTACAATGCCAAGATTGACTCCAAGGTGCGTGGCATGAGAGGTTGGGGTTGGGGTGGGTTGCCTAGGAATTTTAGAAAACTTTACTTTTATTTCCTTCTGATTACATCATTAATATAAAGCTTATTGTAAAGCTTTAATATCTTTGACTGGGCAATCTTGATCTGTAAACACAATTTAACATCACATACATCTGACAACATGATGGATTAACAAAAATACCAAAACATGCTAAACCAACATCTTTTTCAACTCCTACACAGAGATGAAACATTTACAGTATTTTTTTCCCTTTCATTTCTCCTTCCTCATCCATAATGTTGCTGTTGCTAACAAAAATACCAAAACATGCTTAAACCAACATCTTTTTCAACTCATCTATACAGAGATGAAAGATTTTCGGTTTCTTCCCACTTTCATTTCTCTTTCTTCATCCATAATGTTACTGTTGCTAACAAAAATACCAAAACATGTTAAACCAACATCTTTTTCAACTTCTATAACAGATGAAACATTTTTCTTTTCTTTTTTTTTCTTTCATTTCTCTTTCTTCATCTAAAATGTTGCTGTTACTACTGAATGGTTGATAAATACATTGGAGCATGCTTGTCACACTAATACATGGCTTTGCCCCGGGGTACAGTGTTTGTACAGAGATGGACTACTAGTGGCAGTCTGCCAGCTCAGTTTATTATTTATAGATGGGTTGATGGTCTGTAGATGGCTCTTGTGATACATGGTACGTACAGAATAAACACGGCCTGTAAATCACAATCCCATGTGATTCGGTAAGAGCATGTTTCATTCTTTTTTTTTTACCAGAGCAGCTAATAAATTTTTGTTAGTAATCTCGTAATTCTTCCTGAAGGAAGGATATATTATCATTCCATGTGGTATTTATAGAATACTCACCGAGTTTCGAGATGATATAGTTTATATAGCACGAATAAAGGGTAACATCACTTTGCAAGTGCAAGTTAAACAGTATTGTTGGGTATTTGATTTATTACCCGTTATCTAAATAGGAGAAATAGATTAAAAAATGTGGAAGCTTTGTGAGTTTAGTTCAATTATCGACTACTTCGCCTATGAAATGTTTGCAGCATTTGAGTGACATACAATAGTCGTTTGATGTCAAGATGTGTATGGCCATGATCTTGCTCTAGAGAAATATCGACTGATATAGAATAATGGTATAATTATAATATCAATATATGTAAATTAAATGGATTTGTAATAGCTTAGTGTCGTCCTTGAAAGTTTGTCTACAATAATTGAGTGTGATACAAAATATTTTAGATAAAAGTACACATTAAGCTACTGGATGACCAGAAACAAATAAGAAAT
Organism: Melanodrymia aurantiaca; assembly: GCA_032355825.1. NCBI lineage: Eukaryota > Metazoa > Mollusca > Gastropoda > Neomphalida > Peltospiridae > Melanodrymia > Melanodrymia aurantiaca. The sequence continues at coordinate 4,255 of JAULBR010117250.1, forward strand.
GCTTTATTAGCCAGAAAAAATTTATAATTTTACAAATAGCATTAGATACACACGTACGGTGGTATCGATCTTTAAACTTTGGCGTGTGCCTTTAAATATATACACCGTGCCATGCAGGATTTTTCACTTCGGTCCCATGTCACAATTTTAGCCTCTTGTCCCAACTCCTTACCACCCACCCCTGTCCCCCACTTCATATGCTATTGCATGAGTTGATGTTTCAATGACCATGAATTCAAATAAATAAGTTTCATCATGTTGGTGTGTGGTTCTTGTGCTGCCTTAGCATATGAATCTCTGTGGTTGTGAATATATTTTGAAACTACAGTTGATAGTATCTCCTATATGTAAATCCAATTGTTCTCCCTGTCATATTAGCATGTGGTTCATGCTGTCATATGAATCTGTGGGTTTGGTGAATATTTAAAAAAACTAAAAACAAAATAAAAACTAAAAGAAAGATAATAGATTCAAACGAATTGTTCTGACTGTCTTATTAGTGTGTGGTGCATGCTGTCATGAATGAATCTGTGGGTTTGGTGAATATTATAAAACTAAAAACAAAAGAAATGACAATTAATTCAAACCAATTGTTCTCCTTGTCATGATGAGGCCTGCGAGTAATTCGTGTAGCAAGGAAATGTTGTAACATGGAATTCGTCTCTGTCAGTCCTGTGATCACTTCTAGCCTGCAGCACTTTGACATGGGAGATCTTTATCAACCGACACTGTGTTACAATTAATCATATACGCTGTGGTTGAACATGTACCGAGCATGTACTGCATGGTATTGAAGTCACTTCCATAAGTATGTTAGACCGTCTACAATCTATATACACAGTATTAAATCTCTGCATTAGGCCCATTCCACGTTACGGGTGTTACAATTCAGAATTGTTTTACAGAAAAATTATTCCTGAGAGAGAACTCTTTCCTAAATGTTTATAACTATGATGGTAATACTATTACCATCATTTATTACCATCATAGTTATAAACATTTAGGAAAGAGTTATCTCTCAGGAATAATTGTTCTTTAAAAAAATCTTCTGTATTGTAACACACGTAACGTGGAATGGGCCATTACATCTCTATATTACATGCCTGTTTTACATCTATATAATTATTGTATCTCTGTATTACGTCTCTGTATTTCATCTTAATATTAAAGTCACACCCCCGAGTTTTAAGATAGATGCCAACATGATATCTGTAACATATTTCTGGCTAATACAGCATTTCGTATTATTAAAATTAGCATTTACCTTGATATTCTAAGTAATACAGTAACTTCTAAGTAAATGTTAACTTTAATAAATGAAAGTGCTCTATTAACCACAAATATTTTACAAATGGCATTAAATGTGCACGGTCAGGTGCATCCGTCGTAAAACTCGGTGGAGTGTGCTTTTAAATCTTTACATCTATAATTATTTATCCTATATGTACATATAATTGAAGTCATGTGCTCGGTTTTTATCAAATTGTTTCTCTCAAGCATTACTTCAAAAGTTCTGTTTTAAGATCATATCTAGACCCCACCTCCACGATCGTTTTGTTTGCTGTAACATGGTTATGATGTCACATTAATGGCCAAACGGCGACTATTTTCAAACAATTTTTTTTTTCTACAAATGTGTTGCCATGTAATTTCCGTTATTAACTGCACAACTTGCATATAACCGGTCGGCAGTATTTGTACAGTGATGCGGGGCATTCATCAATTGTTTTGTCAGTTAAAACCTCATTGAAGTGATCATTATGTTGTTCTGAATCGGCAAACGGGCGCCTATTGATTTTCCTCAATCTCTGCAGGCTGGCCACAATAGACACTCATCAGCCATGCTTTCAGATAAGAAGGATTATGGAATATGCAAAAGTTTTATCCGGCAATGACAAATGCTGCAACTGATATGGGTTATTCTTTGAGTAATTATGTTTGTTTGGGTTATCGTGTGTCTTCTGAGTTTTCGGAATAAATTTACGTTTAAAGACCCACAATCACCGATATTGGTTTTAAAACGTTTCTGCTCTTCTGCATCTGCAGACAATAACAGTGACCTTAGAAGTGTTCAAACTATTTGGTTGCATGTTTTGGTCAGGTATAAATATGATGTTAACCAAACAATTTTATGTCATATAATGACACACTGACATTTTTGTTGATGTTTATAATCATAAAATAAATTCATGCGATTATGTAGATAAAAAGGGACATTATTTTGTCTTCAGTTAACATAAAACTTATTTGCATGTAACTCGCTTTACTCCATCGTCATGTGATCTTGCTTTTCGTATTAAAATGGTGAGTGATTCTCTTTAACTAGATCAGACATCTAATTAGCTATGACAATTCGAAACTCAGCACGGCGAATTTGAAGCCGATTGGACTTTGGATCGTGCTTTCACGCTAGAGAAATTCAAGCTACCTGAGAGCTGTTTGGTAATATATAGCGTGGACAGGTGATTTGGTTTCGACCCATTTCCCAATGAAGAATTGATATTCTGACGTCGATAGGAAACCTCATTCCCAATGTGCTTCCAGACCAGTGTGAGATTACCTAAATAATGGGTGTGAATTTGAATCGGCTACATTGGATTGAAATCAAATTGAAGATAGGTGTAGACATGCAAACCCAATTTAAACTACTTTGAAAATCCAATTGCACCTCTTATTTACGTAGATGTAGACATAGCTTGAAATTGTTATTATCAAATTATGTTTGCAGCAATTTTCGGCACATATTATTTCCGTCAATGCCGCTTAAACATGTTTTGCACCTCTTATTTACGTAGATGTGGACATGGCTTGATAGCGGTACTAGTAAATTATGCAGGGTGTAGATCCTGGCAGCAATTTTCAGTGGCCACTACTCTACATTTGTACCAAGACTTAATCTGATTTTAATCTGCACTCTGCTTTCACGAGTTTTACTCTAAAATATTGACCCTCCTCATCAGGGGACATGTTGGGTTATGTCCCGTTCCAACCCGTGATCCACGTCTGGTCTATCAAAGGCCATGGTGTGTGTTATCCTGTCTGAGAAAGTGCATGTAAAAGATCCCTTGCTGTTATTCGAAGAAGACTAGCCTATGTGGTGGCAGCGGGTTTCCTCTGTGACATCCAATAACTGCCTATTAATAATCAAAGTGTTCTTGAGGTGTCGTTAAACAAACTTTATCTTTATCTAAAATATTAACATGAAAATTAAATTGATATGCAAATCTATATAATTAACCATTTGTATTCTAAACATGTCTGAATTGTCTCATATGAGAAAAGAACATGCGATGATTTTAATATTTTTCTTGGTGGTTAGATGGAAATTATCATAGAAACTGTTACGCATAACTTCAAGTATTATCAATTCTGGCATTAGAATGACAAGACCACACTTGCTATACAATCTATACAAAATGGGTATTAATTAAATCCATGAAAAGACCAATTTCAGACCGTTGTCATGGTTACACAAGATAATTGACGATTTCGATATAGGATAATGGGAAAATAATTATTACCTCTTGCATCAATTTTCTCACTTGGTCTCTGAATAATGTATATAGACAATTTTACTTTTCACGATTGCTTGCACATTGGTTTCTTTTTTATGGCAAAAAAATATCCAGAAACTTTTAGCTTTTGTAAATTCCATAAGACGTGAAAATTTAAGATGACTGATCCTCGTCCCAAATGTAAATATAGTTATATAATAAGCTTCTTTTTTTTTCACACTTAAATTCCTATTAATCAGACCGTAATTTGATTGAAATTATTTCAAATAGAATTATAGTTAGTTAGTTAATTATCCAATTAAGGTTCAAGCACGTCTGTCATGGTCACGCAGTCCAGCAGCCTCGATTGCCTGTCGAGGACAGAAGTTAGTGTTAGTATGTTAGAGGAAACCCACTACTCCGAATTGATAAGTAGCAAGGGATCCTTTATATGCATTTTCCCACAGACAGGACTGTACATACCACTGCCTTTGTTGAACCAGTTGTGGACACTGGTAAGTGTAAGTGGAAGTACACCTACCCATTAAGCCTTGTGGAGTACTCACTCTGGATTGGATTCAATACTGGAATTAAAATTCCTATTTGCCACGAATGGGATTTGAACCCAGTACCTACCAGCCTGAAACCCTTTAACCACTACACCAGTGAGGCCAGTTTAAATGGCTAACCGTCGAGACAGTCTATTGTGAAATTTCCTGAACTGTATGCTGTTGGTTTGCACTGGTGAAACCACTCAAAATCAGTCCAACTGTAACTGAATATGTTACGTGTAATTTATATTGTAAACATGTCTACGAGCATTTATAAATTTGATATCACAAGCATGAATGGAGTATTTTTTATCATTCTTTGTTATTCTTTCTATACTGGCAATAATTGTTAACAGGAATTTTAAATCAAAACAAACAAACAAACACAGTTTGCAGTGGAAGGTGTGATGTCATACCATAGGTGTAACAATGGTGTAATGTTTAGTCCTGTTTAGTTTGGTTGGTTCACCATATCAGATAAAGATTCATTGACCAATCAAAATTAACAGAACCAATATCTCCATATCTGGGATGAGATAACACGTGGAGATATCGCTAAATATTATGTAACCAATATCTCTTGTGTAATTTTCTATTAGATGATAAATACTAAATATTATTGTCTAAACTATTAAAGCCTAGATTATTCTGTACACAACCCAACTTTTACTCTAGTTGTATCACGTAATGTGTTGATAAATTCTATATGTTCGGCTTCATTTGGCACAACCAAACATGAACTCAAATGCAGTCGGCCCCACATTTTATGACACAAATCTACTGGATAGTTTTCAAGATTTAAATTGCACCATGTATAGTCAATCTGATCTCAGATTAATGCTAATTTTTTTGTAAAAATGTGCAAGTAGCATTCTTCATTACTGTAGTTTTGAGTATGCTGAGCAATTTTGTTAATTAAATTCTCTAGAATAAATGGATACACCATAATTGTAATAAAAAAGGTCTGCTCAATGTACATCTGTTTGAGGCCTGACTAATTCTTTTGTCCTTCGTATGTGAAACATTTAGTTATTATAGCTTCTCTATGGTAATAACGGCACTTCATTGTTGGACCCTATTGTTCTCCCTTGGAGGGACAGAAGAGGGAACTCCAGTGAAGAATTAACCATGAGTCATAAGCTCTGTGTCCTGCATCTGTCACTCCTGCGGATGACTACCCTTCTGGATGAAATTTGGTTCTTTGTTCTGTTTTACTGTCAACTGCAGTGTCTGTCAAAACTGTCATACTGTTGTTTCTAGTTTCTTGGATTTTTAAATCACTAATCCAACGAACATAACAGCTAGCTGCTTCTACAGCATTTTTGCACTGATTGATGCCTGTTTTTCTTAAATACTTTCCAAGACCATTCAAGGTAAGGCTCATGGTGTCATTTGTTTACGTTATGCGGGGTTTTTTTTACTTGAGTTACTTCCCCTTGGTTCCATGCCTAACGTATAAACATCTTTTTCCAAAAGACATTTATTTTATGTCCGTCTTTGTCTTTGTTGAGATTTCTTCTATTTGTTTCACTCATGTGTAATGAATTTGTGGTGTCATTAATACAAAGAAAGAAAAAATATATTCTGTCCTTTTTCATCTAAGATGACAGAATTTTATACATACATTGATAAGGTATATCCCTAATAATAAAGTTGTCTCTAAATTTATTGTCACGATTTAATCGGCTCATCAGTGGCATACAGTTTTAATCAGATAATGTTCTGAAATTTGATACAAAGGGTGTGTGCTGTCTTGAACCTGAAATGTTATACAAAGGGTGTGTGCTGTGTTGAACAGTCCCAATTTCTGTTGGTAAATTTCTTTTTGTATGAATTGTCAAACTCAAATTTTAGTGCGATAATATTATTAAAAATAAATTTTCAAACCTAATTAAAAAGCAGTTCTCTCCAGGTTGTCTTCTTTTTTTTTTTTTGGAGGAGGAAAACAATGCTACAAAAAACCTTGTACCTTTAAATTAAATGTATGTATAATTATGTAACTCAACTTCATTGTTCAATACAGAAAAAGTTAAATGAGAAATGTGTTGTGATCAACTGACTACTCCACTCCTTGCAAGTGGAGGAGCAGGGTATAGCTCAGCACTATCTGCTTGAGGTTCGATATGTTGACCGATCGATCCTTATCAGTGGACCCATTGGGTTATTTCCCATTCCCAACGACTGGTCCATCAAAGGCTGTGGTATGTGCTATCCTGTTTGGAAAAGTGCATATAAAAGATCCCTTGCTGTTATTAAAAAATGAGTAGCATATGTGGAGGCAGCAGGTTTCCTCTGTGACCAGGTATCCATATAAATGCGTTTAACATCCAATAATTGCTATGTTCCAGTGGTTTTGTTAATAAAACAAACTTTTACCTTTAAAACCCAAGTTTTTACTGTACATTCATACATTTTATATATATTTTATGCACTTTTACTGAAGTTTAATTTTATATTTATTTAATTAACTAAGCTGGACAGTGTTCCAGTGGTGTCATTTAACTAACTTTATCTTTAAATACCTTTTTATTCAATAAACTGTTCAATATATATGCTATTTTGCCTTCCTATAATATTTTTCATTTATATAAAAAAAAATGCAGATAATTAAAATTAATAATTGGTCTAAGATAGTTTGGATTTTGTTTTGAAAATGCAATCAATAAATATTAAATAATTCTGCAGAAATTGTCTCACAGGGCAACAGTGATAACAAGGTGATGTACATTTCACCTGTCGTCTGCTAGGTTTGATGCAGACTTCGTGAAGCCTTATTATGAGAAAAAATTGTCATATCTTTACAATTTATGTAATGTACCCAGTTTTTGATCCAAGTCAGAGGGTGTATAGAGATTATTTTACAGACAATGGTTGGGAAAGTATCAATACTGAATTTAGGGTGAGCTTTATTGATAAAAAAAACATTTGAAACTGTTTGTTTGTAAAAATAAATTTGGTCTGTTCAGCCATTATATTTTGACATTTTTTATTTGTAAAGAGCATTGCACTTTATAAAACTAAGAATACAATTGTTTTGTTTTTTTTGCTTTTTGTAATAATTATGAGAAATATTCTACAAAGACTGTTTTAAATGTGTTTGTGTGTGTGTCCTATGTTTGTGTTAAAAAGAGTTGCTTCCCATTAATTGTTTCTGTGGATTATAGGCTACAGTGTATAGTTCCAAATTGATGTAAATTGTGGTTCATCCCATTAATTGATTTATTGTCATAAATTACATTTAAACCACTCAATATTATGTAAAGAGAATATTGCACTATATAGTGTTCATTTTATATTCTACCATGTCAAGGCATTGCAGTAGATTGCAGCGACATTGGCAAAATTTACTTTTTGTTTACTTTATTGTTTACATAATTTGTTCTTGTCATTTTGGATCAACAAATATGTTCCAATTTAAAAGATATTGGCGAATAATATAAATCAATATGATTCTAGACTGCAAAATAACTAATAAATCGTTATACTAGGCAAAATATTAATTCTTATCCTTTTTTCACGGTTTTCTTTTTACATCGATAGCTTGGTTTGTCTTCCGTGAAGAACTGAGTTGTAATATCAAATTTCACGACGGTTAACCAGTAGTGAGACACTAGGTGGTGTAAGTGGTCTATACATACCCATTGAAATTTGTAAAGTATTCACTAGAGTTGTAGCCAGTACTACGATTAAAAAATACCATTGCCTTGAGCGGGATTCAAACCAAGGAGCAGGACGTAGTTCAGCACAAGAGCATCTGCCTGCGGCTCGATGGGTCGAAAGATCTATCCTCTTAAGGAGACCCATTGGGTTATTCCAGTTCTAAACTGATCCACTACTGGTCTATCAAAGGCCATGGTATGTGCTTTCCTGTCTGTGGGAAAGTGCACATAAAAGATCCCTTGCTGTTATTCAAAGAAGAGTAGCTTATGTGGCAGCAGTAGGTTTCCTCTATGACCTAGTGTCGATATAGCAGTCGCATATAGGTGAAATAATCCTGAAGCGACTTTAAACTTCAAATCATTCATTCATTCGATATAACAGTGCATTTGACATCCAATAACCCCTGATTAATAATCAACGTGTTCCAGTGGTGTCATTAAACAAACTTTTAAAACTTTTTTTTATTCAAACCAAGTACCTATCAATCTTGAACCTGGTGGTCTAACCACTACACCATGTAGACCAGTATAGATCTTGCGTGTGGGATTTTGTATAAAGGTGTGTCCTGTTGTTATCAGAGCTGTGTTTATGGCTGACAGATATCTGGAAGATACTTGCATCTCAGCAGGATAGAAATAACAGTTAGCTGATAGCTTCCAGAGGAAGTACAAACATTTCAATGCCTTCATCCTGATAACCAGGCTCATCGTGTTACATACATGTATATAAAACTGCCTAGTACCATTTTATTCAGGCCACACTCAAAACTACACATTATTCATTTTTCATTAGCTCTTTAGTACAACATTTAACTATTCACTAATTCAGGGCAATGTCGGAAGGGATTTTGCTTTAGTCTTTTTGTTATTTTTATTTACATTTTCTTGAATGGTTTTGGAAAAGTGCTTATGAGTAGTGGCTATAAATTTGCAACTGTTATTAAAATTCAGAAAGAACATGCAATTTGTTTTTCATCGGATCTCCAATTCTATCCTTTTGACAATATTTCCAGAGAGAATTTTTAACTAGGATGGGGGATTTTAGACCTGGGGATCTTACACTATAAAAACTCTCAGCACCCTTCTCCCACCACACCAATAGTCATGAAGACTGGTTTTATTTTACATACATGCTGAAGATGTACTTAGTTAACCTAAACAAATATTTGCAATCTGATTAAAATTAAAACATACCTATAGTTTTCCGTTAGGATTCAATGGACCCCATAGCAGATCCTAAACATGTGACCTTAGAAAAATTGCAAATATGAACTCCTTTTTGACAAAGTATTCGACTTTTCGTCAGACCAAATACAGATGGTACGCATGGGCGTAACTTCCATTTTACAGTTTACTTGAACTAAGTTCACTTTTGTACACAAGCATCTATACATGTATGCTCTTGTGAACTATAAATACAAGGCCCTTGAGACATTGCTACTGTTGTTCCGCCGAGTACATGTATAAACTTTAAAATCCTAGTTACGCTTGTCATATGTATACGTTATTCAGGCCTAAGTTGTGAACATATTTTTGAGAAATGTTTTTAAATGTATAAATACGGAGCAAATTAAAAATATAAACTACGGTACTTACAGAATCATCTATTCTGTCCAGTTGTAAATTTTTGACACGTATTATTTTTGGAAAAGCATTCACAATAGACATTAAATTATCTACATAAGACTTTAAAATTTCACCATAATTGAAGTCAAATTTCACCCATTGTTATATAAAAATCAAACATGGGCTGCAGCTAACAGAATATATTCTCTTTGTTTAATTTCTGTGTTTCACAGTAAACCATATATACTCCATACATACTGTGGTACATAATTTAAAATTTTCATTCAAAACTGGTATACAAATCATTTTAATTACATTTGTTTAGCTATTATTATAGTACTTTAATTTAAACATTATTTCAAAGAAAAAAGTTTTATACTGTATACAGTTAAAACTTCTTTGTTATTAAATGCAAAGTTACTTCTTACAACATTTCTATTTTTCCTTTTATTAGAAGCCAACGTACAAAATATAACTATTTAGAACTTGTCTTCCCCATATAAATAGTTAACTTTATGAGTTTTCATTACCATGAATGGATCGGTTTTATGATGTGGCATGTTTAGCTGCTGTAGAAGTACCATTGGGAATATTTCTCAACTTTAGGGTGGCAATCATTAAAGCATTGGCTACTGCAGACCTCAGGGGTGCAAAGGGATCAAGTTTCATGCATGTTCTCTATCCAGATTCCCATGGCGCTGCCAAGCTGCCCGGAATCCACCAACCATTGCCAGGCACTGTGCCATTTGACCCTCCCCCCTACAATGTTCAGATTGGGTTAATGCACTGCAGATATTCCTTAGTTCTGCCCCTGTTGAATGTAGATAGTCTCACAGAATATCGTCTCAGTCTCCACCGACAAAGGAAACAGGAACCTAGTTGGCCATTTTTGTTGCAGATTGATTCTTACTACTATCCATCCGTCCAGTTTTTCACACTGCTGATAAACCACACCGCTTTACCAAATGATGTGGCCAGCTCCCATAGCGGCTAAGCCTCTGGTAAATACTTTTTACAAACTTTTTGTTATTTCTTTCTTACTTGGCAGCAGCCACTTTGGTTAATTACTAGTATTTCAGTCAGTGTACTTTCTGTGCTGCTGTTTATCTGATGTTAACCGTAATATTAAACACTCCTATCACATTGTGACAGAGGTTATGTTGCTTGTAACATGTGTCATTTAAATATTCACAAATGAACCCAGCTAGGTTTGCCCATGTTCTGGGTCAACTGGGGGATGTTCAAGTGATGTGTATTTATAGAGGTCCTGTCTGTAGAGATTCACTGTAATTATGGCACCGCCAACAATGTGGACATTGGGACGGGAGCTTGGCTAATTCTATCGCTGCTTGTTCTTTGAATTCCACACTCGTCCTATCTCAAGGCATTGACACATGTGGGTTTCACTACGCTTGCCGGCTCCAGCTATGGTAATTTTAATTGGATATATTTTGCATTGCCATTAATAACGATACATGAGAAATTTACAGCAATAATACAAAATGGCTGACGGTGTGCCAGTTATTAGTCATGGGATAGCATGGCCTCCCAACTCAAGAAAGTTTGGAAAGTTTGTACATTCTCAATGATGATTTAGTCGCTGTGTCTGTCTCGATGTTAGTTAACTCCCTGTTTTAGTGTGTTGATATTTTCTTATCCTTATTTTCTTTGGCCTGGTTGCCTGAGTAACCATATTGGTTCAATTTTCTAGTTATTACCATCGCCTACCATACTTCACATGTGCTAAGCATCAGCAAAGCGTTTGTCCTGCAGTGCATATGACCTATATTTTGTAAGTACCATGGCATTTGCGTACTGTTGGAGATTGGTGTATACATTATTAATACCGTTTTTCAGCTCCTTGTTACGCATATTTCTCATGTATAATATATTAATTGTGTTAGTTATGTACAGGAATTTGGAAGTTATTGTCAAAGAACTCAAAAGTCATATTTTATTTGTATACAATGTTAGATTTGTCAAGATTATACAATAGGCCAATATTCAAGTTTTTACTGTTAGAACTGGAGGCAATAAACTTAATTTATAAAAAAAACATTTTACTTAATATTACATGTATTACAATTGCATATAATATATATATACAATGTGTAACATTTTTTAATTGGCCATTTTGAGAATTTGTATTATGATCAGATCATTGTGTAAACTTCTTCAATATCGTAGTAAAAATAGCTTGCATTCACTGTTTAACGAAAATAAACTTATTAACTATAGGTTATAAATGTATAGCTTTCATGTATATTCCCTATTATTGGCATTTGTTTATATAGAACATTTAGCAGATAATTACTACAAGAGACAATAAAATGCTGGACTAGAGTTGGGTTATTTTGGATACCATTGGCTTTTAAACAAAGTACTGCTATTACTAAATACCTCTAGCATCACTAATAGTCTAAGCAATAAAGTGCTCCCTTTGCTAAAAAGATTAATTGTTTTGTTTCAACATTGTTTTGGTTTTATACAATAGGATTTGTAGTCAATACTTAAGACTATAATTTCGTACCTACGAGTAATTTTGCACGCCATATCGTTGTAATGTAAATGAAAAGAATGTGTAAAAATTATTAATTTAAATGGTCTCCCCATGTTTTGTTTTACTCATTATCTCAAGTTAAAGTTGGTTTGGTTATGTCGACACATGGTCTTGGAAGAAACCCACTGATGCCTCATAGGCTACTCTTTGCAAATAACAACAAGGGGTCTTTTAGGTGCACTTTCCCCACAAACAGGATAGCGCACAACAACCATTGATGGATCAGTCATCGATCACTGGTTGGAATGGTCCACTGAGGAGGATCGATCCTTTGACCTCTCTAACCTCAGGCAGCTGGTCATGCGCTACGCACATTATCTCAAATTCTCTTTGAGTTTGAGAGATGTCAATTAAGTACAATGTATACTCCAGTTGTTTTCCTTAAGACTAGGTAGGTAATGAAGTACCTACTAGTAAGAATATGCACTGATCAGACCTCAATTTTTTGCCTCCATAAATGTTTAATACCTTATACATTACAAAAGACTTTGATGTTTGTTTTACATACGCCAACGCCGAAAAGAATACATTCAGTAGGTGTTAATAGATAATTACATTCTTGATTAAAATGTAAATAGATTGTAATCAGACACTATAATGTAGTCCGTCAAATGACGAAATGTTGAAAAGAGGAAAGAAGGGGGTGTTGAGAGGAGCAGGGGGTGTTGGTGATTGTATTTTGACATAGAAATAGTGTAGGGTGTGAACATAAAAATTTAACATTCTAAACAAATGGTTCAAACCTAGACTAAATGGTAATCCTATACAAATGTTATGTAGTTTGAACCCAGACTCTATCAAAGTCTAGGGTCTAGACAATGTGATGTAGTTACCCTAGACAACGTGATGTAGTTACCCTAGACAACGTGATGTAGTTAATGTTCTATAATCTAGAAACATTCATTGATGCATTCAAATTGCACCCATCATGTCCAAAGGTTTTTTTAATTTGTCGTGTTTAACTCAACTTTCTAGATTAACTTCTTCATTTTGCCGTACATTGCCAATGATATACTGGTAGTTACTTCCTATAACGTTGTTAATACCGGGTGATTAATGCTATCATTGTGCCGAAAAATTGCCCAGACATCACAAATGGTCACTAGAGAGACCAATTCAATTTCCAGGGCTTCCTCAGTTAGATAGAAGAAATGGAACAAGTTTGTCAAGCGATCACAAATGTGAAATAATCCATTCATTCTCTCTTTATAACTGTCAGTGTATAAATCCTTCCACTCACTTTAGTTTCTTTACTAAGTGAGTAATTCAACCAAACTTAAATACCCTGCAGTATATTTTATTGAAATATTATGACATTTTATTGAAATATTGTGCTTTCGGTTTGTAGACTAGTGATTTCTGTGGGAATGTTTTTGTTACCCATTATCTGTAAAATGGGTTATAAAATGAAGGCGGCAAATTTTCAGGAATTGGAAATAACGATCAAATTGCGATATGTAATTTTTGCAATGCAAAAGAGAAATTGTTGGTTTTTTAATAGATATCAGTACTAGTAATTATTCGTGTGATTGTAAATTTTATGGTTAAATTACAAACGTAAAAATTAATCTGAATATTGTGCTTTGTAGACCAAAATGTTACTTCTTTGGTAATTATCTGTTGAACTTAGTTTAATATTGTTTGAAAGGATAGATTTTAAAAAATTGTTTTGATCATCAAACATTTACTCAAGAAAACGATGTCATTTAAATTGTCACACATCAACACTACATATCATCCTTAGCTAATTAAATCCCAACTAAAATGTTCCATGCGTTATCAGTGCTTCAACGTTTCATGTACTTTTGGTCCAAATGTGTTACTTTTGAACACGAGTAAATAGATTTTACAAAATGAGCAATCAATAACTGTCCACATGTTATAAACATGACGGCAAGTTATTAAATTTATGTCATATCTTTTTAGGAAAACAAACGTAGGCACATGCAAAATGTATGTATCATATTAATAATAATATACAGCTGTCTTGATACAATATATTATCATATCATAGACCATGTATTGCAGGCCTGCGAAAATTGCGGGAATCATTGAAACGTTCGCGCATCATTCGCACAACAGTTGTTTTGTGTGGGGGGGGAAATTTTTATTTTGTTCGTTTATCAGTCCCTTATTTATAAACATTCCATGTTAGGAAACATGAGATGTTTTTAAATTAGAATAATAACAGCAATTTGTGTGCATCGACATCATCCATGAAACAATTTTTTTACGTGCAATTCTACTTCATTTAAGTACATTATTCAATATTCACATATTACTACAACATGATAATTATATCCAGCTCCTGCAAATATTGTCTGTACATATTTAGCAACATATTTTGATATAGGTTACACAAAATGAAACGGGTTATACAAAATATTTTGGCGTAACACATTAATGGGTTTTACAAATTATCTATTTTCACAGACCTGTAGCGCGATATATTGTATTATCGTATCGATAAATCTATAATAAATTTCACTAGACGGGAAGTAATAGTATTTAAATGCCACCGGGTTAAATAACAGCCTCTTTTGTAGGTTTGTTTGGTAGCATTTAAAAGACCTGTTTGCCAGTGTACATGTACTCATTTTGAGTAATATTTGTTTTCTATGTAATCAAGCATCTTTTAATCAGGAGTTCTGAAAGCTACTTGATAATTTAGGGTTGATGGATCGAGCAGAGACCTAGTCTGATATAAATGTCTGTCAAATTGCAGAACCTCTGCGATTGCATTTCACCTTTTATCAGACATGTACTTCCTGTTTAGTCATCGCTTTTCAGGCAAATGTCAGGCATTAATCAGTTCCCCTAAATTCCTGCTTAAAATATAAATAGCTTGAACATGTGTGCAACCTCTTTTGAGTCTTCGTTTATTCTACAATTGACTCTTTACCTGCTAAAAGTACATTTTTATTTTGTCCTTTTTATGGCAAAAACCATGATCATGTGATTATGAAGTAAAGCAATTTGTATGAAACTAAAAGTTATGTTAACAAGAGAAAATAGTCCCATAATTGCATACATTTATTAGGTGATACAAACATCAACAGAAATTACAAAATGTCTTTATATATGTATTACATATAATTAATTGCTTGTTATGCATTATACAAATACCTCACCAAAACACATAAACAAAACTTTCCAACACTCTTAAGGTCAGTATTATTGTCTGCAGATACAGCAGAGTGGAAATGTTCGACACCAAATCGGTGAGTGAGGGTCTTCACGGTTTCATGGTGAAAAAATAAAGTATTCGTATTATCTTCTTTATCCTTCTTTTTATCTATATTATATCATTGGAAAATGTTTAAAAATAAAAAAATAAAATTTTTAAAGGTTCATGGTTGGCTGGGGGAAAAATAGGGTCGGTCAACAAACTTTAAACAAACATACTTTTTTTTGGCCTAACAGCATTTGCCAAGATGCAGCGATTTTTAGTGTCTATATTGATTGTGTTAATAACATAAGACCAGACTTTAAGACTGGTTCCGTATGAGAAATTCATACTCTGCTGCTGGTTGGGATATTGGTGGAAGATTAAACCAGGAGCAAAAGGCACGTTCGGAATTATATGTGTAAATACATTATGATTAAAATGGCTGAAACTGTGACCGACGTGCAGTATTATATTTGTAACGGTTAGACAAAGCACTCCATTCTAATGGATTAACAGTTTGTACTATAAAACAACACTTATGCTGCATTTATTTTTATCACAGGAGTACAAGTCCAACATCTGCTAGTATGAGAAAATGAAATAGGATTACTTCGTAAAATTATGTTAAATTTGGAATATTTCTGTAATTGAAAACAACAATTTTATCTTTCCACTTAAATTTGTTTTTAATTTCTTTAAATTGTAATTCCAATTCATAAAGTTGATTCCATGAATTCCATTCAATAATAATTGTATCTGAAAAAGTCAGAAAACGTTATAACTTCTTTTTAAACAGATATGTACGTGTAATCAGTGTAGTAAGAATGGGTATAAAACTTGATCTGTTTAAGTCGAACCAGCCTTTATAGCCTTTAAGATCATCATAACAATTGTTTCTCTGAATTACATTTGACAGACATCTTCACCTCTGCAGGCTCAATATTAGTTGGCAGCTTTAAAACAGTTTAAAAGATTTGAAAAAATCCACCTAAAATGACGCAATTTAGCTCATTTTTAGAAATTCAATATTTCAAATATACTTCTGAAATTCCCTTTTTAGGTCTGGCACATGCCACAGATGTATGTTCTGTTCTTCTTTCTATCCTTGGACTATTTTAAGGCTTTGAATGTGTAGTGAAGAAATGACATCCTATCAGTTTAGTCTGCAACGATGATAAGATAAGCCAAACCCAGATGTGTTTACCAGATATGTACTTGATAAAACATGCAATGGTGGTGGGTAAATCAAGGATGCTTTCAGTTCCAAAACGTCTGCTCTGGTACGGTGAAGATAATCACCTGTTTCCCATATATATTTAATCTGTGGTGATAAGTCAAAGATTCTGCCAGAGAAGTGTGGATTGATTTTTTTATGCTGGTCTGAAGTCGCTTTAAGGGTGGTTATCAGTGGAAGATATGTGTGGGTTGGTAAACTAAATTATAACATGAAAGAATGGATTTATTTGTAGTTTAATTTGTTTATTATACAATAAATTTCCATCTAAATACCACCCCATCCCCTTATTTCTAAGATCATCCCACTATAAAGATTACTATTTTAAAGAACATGCGCGAAATTGTAGAAAACATCAATTGCCGAAAACATCGTAAGTCTAGTTTATGACTAACAATTATTGTGGCCGTAAACGTAAGTAGAGACGTTTCGATCGCTTACTATTAGTAATAAGACTATGGTTACTAGCTGAGACATAGGTTTTTGCGCATTTGTAACATATCACTCATGGATGCTATTCGTTCCTGGAGCCAAGTACATGTATGTTTAGTTATATTTTGGGAAACATTTTTAGTCTGATAATTACAAGTTGTAAATGTTTTGTGATTATTGGCTGCAGAGTTGTTACGTTTTATTTAGTAGTGACTGCGTAATATGACCACCGCACCATAAAAACCAATTTTATAGTCTCAAAAGTGGTCTTAATAACAGTTTCCCTGTATAACCAACTGCTGAATTCTGTTTAAGGTGGATATCGGTGGTGTTTTATGGTAGGTTATCAATAGGATGGAAACATTTATCGTTCTTATACTGGTGTCACATGGTTTACATGCTGCAAAATGACTGGGTTCGCATCGCAAAAAGCGATGCAAAATCTTGTGATCGCGATACAATATTTTTACTCGTTTTATAAAAGTGCTAATCAAATTCCAGTAGTTTCTTTTCCATTCTTCATCCTGTAGGAAAAACTGCTAATCACAATTTTAAAAACAAATTGTACCCTGGTTTAATATTGATCCTAAAGCATTGGTTGTTTTTTTTAATTCTGTGTAAACTCCAAATTGGATAACTTTCCAATCCCTTGAAATTCGCAGCAGTAATCATCAATGTGGCTGTAAAAGCGATTGCAAAATTAATTTGTTACCGTAGTCAAACAAAAAGAAGAGTTCTTCCTGTGCTAAAAAATGTTGTTTGCCGATTTCTGATATCTGACTAAAATGTTCTCAATGTTTTCATTCAATATAATTTGATTTATTACGGTATTTCTTTAAAATTGTTGACATTGCAATGTTATATCAATACCAGTATCAGCAATATCAAATTTCCTTGAACCTCGAAAAGAAAAAAGAAATTATTTGAATTTCTGTTTTAAAGAATTTTGTTCTTATCATATAATCTGTTTTGTCTAACAATAAATGTATCTTCTTAACTTGCTCAACTTAATGTAATACACTTGATACAGTCATTAAGAAAACACGAATGAACACCTTCCACCCATATTCTATTTCCTACCCCCAATACAACTTGTTCCAGCCCTGCCCACTGGCAGGTTCTGCAGCTGGCTATCATGTGGTATCATCACGCAGGCTGAATGATTATATTATGTGCTGTTCAGAGTTTCTTGTATTCCTAATATAGCCAAGAATCTTGATCTGTAGTGGCCATGCCCAGATCCAGTTACATGGCAATCTCGTGTCTCACCATACTGTGACTGAATGGTCTGAATGGTCAGATTGTTTGATACCAGTAAATCATTGTACCGTAATGATTCCTTCTGGGCACTACCACCCTCGTTAAATATAAGTTTGTATTGGTGATATTGAGACATTTAATTAGCAGTTACATTTATCCAGCAGCCTTTCCCCAACCAGTATAATTATATTCTCAAGACATATTACATAATATTATACGTGTACAGTTGTGTAGGAAGGTTTAAAAATAAAAATATTATAATTATAGTAAAATAAACACATATTATCCACAGTATGAAAATGGGAGTGGTGGGGGAAGGGGCGGAGAGTTGGGGGCACTTCTAACACCATTAGTTTAAAGATAAGTCTATTTAATGATTTCATCTGAGCACTACTCTCATTAAATGTAAGTTCGTATTGGTGATATTGAGAAATTTAATTGATAATTACATTTATCCAGCAGCTTTTCCCCCACCAATATAATTATATTCACAAGAAACAATACACAGTAACAAATACACATACATTTTTTAATATTCTATAGTAAACATTTCTTTTTATCTAGGAGTCTAAAAATTAGGATGGGTAGGGAAGGAGTGGGGTGTCGTTGGCTTTTACAACACCCTAATATATTATTATTATTATTATTACGGAGGAATCATTTGACATCAAATCTTCACTTTAATTAAATTGTTTTGATATATATAAACTTAATTTTTTGGTACTAACAAAGAATACAGTAAATAGCTGAGCTATAAAATTCTCTGTTTATATTTGTAATTTTAATTTGTTTATATTATTTAGAGTGTAAATTAATTCGGTCCATGTTGCCAAGCGTAACCATGTGGGATGCACATATTCCTACATGGGTTCCTCACATGGGCTAGATATTTCTCTCTTACATGTGAGGGGATAAGAGAATACAGGATCAATACTCATCTGCCATGTTTTCCGCAGTCAGACACATATGGCTAATCTATATACACAATTGGGAAAAGCATTGAAAACAAATAACTCTCTATCTCTGTTTGTTCCTGTTGGCTTTTATTGAGTTTTCCAATATGTTTGAGAAATTTGATTATGTTCATAGAGATCGAAAAATATCTAGTTTAGTGTTTTAGTATAATGATACATCAGATGTCATGAAGTTGGTTTGTTTAATGACACCAATGGAGCACATTAATTAGTAATCGGTGGATGTTAGACGTCAAACATGTGGTTATATCGACCCATGGTCTCAGAAGAAACCTGTTGTCGCCACATAGGCTGCAGTTACCAAATAACAGCAAGGGCTATTTTATGTGCACTTTTTCATAGACAGGATATCGCACACCATGGCCTTTGATATACCACTTGTGGAGCACTAGTTGGAATGGGATCAATCCTCACAGGTCACATGCAAATGATTACTTTTTGTGAGTATTGTATTCTTTTGCTTTGACAAATTAGAAAATTACCAATAAATTCCACGATTGGTCTACATCAAATGATCCTTTCCTTGGAAATAAATGTTTTGAAATAAATGTCTTTTTGACATACCGCACAATGCCCTATGGCAATTAATGAATATTCTCCAGTGATGTGTATGCATATTTATGTATGACTTATACATATATTCTTATTTCTAAAACACTTTGTGAGGGTTTTCTACCAAAGTCCTATCTGTATTAGTCATTTGTGCTTAATCAACTTACTCTCAGATATGGAGATTCATGGATATTCAAATTGTTTGCATTCATGACTAAGCCATGGTATTGAAATTTGTTAAAACAACATGACAGTAAACTTCTTTATTACCCACGAGAGTAATTCGCTTGACTGATGGCTGAAGGATTACGGCCAATATATTGATGTTCTCAATGTCCAAATCTTAGCCGCTAACAACAGTTGAGGAACTGTCTGCCAGTACAATATCTTGTCCATAAATCTACAAGTTACCCTTCCCTGAACTTGTATTGGCAGGCAATTCGAGATACAGACAGTTTGGAGATTGCTTCCAGAAATGAGCCTCATCAGCAAACCTCATGCATAGCTGTAAATTGAATTAATTTCCGACAAATGCAAAGACTTATCCAAAAGAATTATTTGCCAGGTCTCAATATCCGAAAAAAAATCTATAATTCTGCCAGATTTCAAATTGAGTTATTACATTTGCTAACTTCTGCAGAAAGCTGATTTTTTAACTAATTCTTGTATGCTTATTTATAAGAGAGTGTCACATGATATATAATTTTGAATAAATCAATTCTCATTTGCGGGTGTTTTTCAATTGGAACGCAGGGATGAGTAATATTGTCTTGTTATGTTCAAAGTGGGTGACAAATTGGACACGGACATATATCACTGGCTCCATAGTTGTGAATTAGTTGGTGATGGATAGCAGCAGAAATTAGACCAGCATTGATGCCGACTTTACCATGCACAATGAAGAAAGTGACACGGGCGGAGTAGACAGGATAAATACATGTGCATAAATAAGATGTGTGAATCTTGCAGAGAAAAATACATCACCAGTAGCAGCAGTGTGGAATTAAAGTCGAGTTTTCTAACCTAAGGACATGTTCACAAGTAAAAAAAAAAAATCATTACATCAGCGGCAAATGACTGTAAATTGAGTTGGAAGTCTGATTTTCATGAGCAGTTTGTTTCCATGGAAACCTGAGAAAATCACACTGAGGCAGTGTCTTGTAGATCAATTACAGGGACATGGCCGGTCTGATAAACATGTATCTAAGTCTTCTCTCACAAGCTAAGAATCGCAATGTTCACTATATTTCTGCCGTTTCACAGTTGCAGGTTAGTGTTGTCTATATCTGATAGATATTCATTGATGTTATTTTTGTGTGATTTTGCTGCTTGTTGTTGTGTTCAGTCGTTAGAATTGTGCTGGAGTAAAGATCAGCCAAGACGGATCTGTGGTCAATACACTACATGTGCACAGCCTTGTAAACAGACCAAAGATGTCACCAACATTGCAGCTATATGTTGAGTGTGTGGGCATTTAATTTAGGGACCTTGCATAAATGGCAATGTGTTTCACAATCGGAACAATGTTCGGAAGGTGGGTGGGGTAAAAGCCAAGTTCGGATTGTTTTCATTGAAAAACATCAGTCCACAGTTGATCGATGTTTTATGTTAGGATTTGAATGGGAGGGAGGGAGGGAGTCCATCCTAATCCTAACTTTGTGCGGATTGTGAAGTACATTGACATTTATGCACAATCCCCAAGGCAAATAATTGTGTTGACCACATTAAATCGGTGATGCTACCAGATGTTCACAGTTGATCAATGCTTTATGTTAGGATTAGAAGATGATGGAGGGAGGTGGTCAAACCAAATCCTAAGTTTGTGTGGATTGTGAAATTGAAATTTATGCACAGTTTGACCTTACCGACATCGGGGTGGTGTTTAAGCCTCTATGTTTACAACTGGTAGTTACCGGGTACGGATCTCAGCTGAGGCATGGGATTCTTAATGCCCAAAGCATGGTCATGTGACAATTAAGTGAATCTTGATGTATGCAACTGATCTTACGTTAGAAGAAGAGAAAACACTGTCCTTGTTTATCTTGATAATGGTATACATTTGTTATATGATTATAAACATTTGTAAAATTGTTTATCATACATCGCACGAATAACTTGCCAAAAACAGATGCATGCAGAATTCAAACAGTTCTTTTTGCAGGCGTATAACAGACTGCAAACATTTCCATTATGACAAATGTAAATTTTACAGATAAGGAATAATTATACCTGTATTTACAAACATACATTATGTACCAATATATATATACCCCCATATTTTAATTTTTTTTATTAGCAGATAATAACTTTGGATACATACGTGTACATATTGTTAAA
Organism: Melanodrymia aurantiaca; assembly: GCA_032355825.1. Lineage (NCBI taxonomy): Eukaryota > Metazoa > Mollusca > Gastropoda > Neomphalida > Peltospiridae > Melanodrymia > Melanodrymia aurantiaca. The sequence goes on from JAULBR010117250.1 coordinate 26,043, forward strand.
TGGAATTAAAACATTTGTATGTGTAAATAGGAGACCGCTTTATTTTAACAATTGAAGACATTGGTGTTTAGTTTAATTTGATTAGCTGGTGAATATTTGTTAAAATCAATCAATGGTGATTGGTAGTCCAAATTTCCAAATTTAAAGTGGCCCGTCATCCAATTTCAGGAATTATTTGAAATTTCTATTCTCCAATTTGAACTTGTCAAATTGTTATGTGATTACAATATAATTATAGATTTTTAATATACCCACCCTATTCTAAATCAATTGACTCATATTACATGTTCGATGACAGAATCTTAAAACTGGACTTTGACTCACATTTATTATTGGAAAAGTCAAATACTTTTCAAGTCAATTAATTTTTTAATTGCTTGTGGCAATAGCAATTGTAGTTTTGGAACCAGAAACAAACACTAAAGTTCCTTGCATCTCTCCCCATAGTGCTATCCCTATGGAGATATCCACTATCAAGAAATTATCTCCAATAAATGAACATATCATGTCCACATGGTGGATATCCCCTATCAAGGAACTGAACATATCTACATAGGCCTATCCCCTATCAAGGAACTAAACACCTCCCTATGGGATAAAGGAACTGTACGTCTCCCTATAGGGCTATCTCCTATCAAAGAAGTGAACATCCCCCTCACCCCATGGGGATATCCTCCATCAAAGAAGTGAACATCCATCCCCCTATGAGGATATCCTCTACCAAGGAACTGAATTACAGATTTTAAATTGCCCAAGGAGCGATTTTGTTTGGGCTAACCCATCCACATCTTCTCTTCATTGCTGTGTCATCTTCAACTTCTCTCCATATAGGGCTACCCCCTATCAAGGAACTGAACAACTCCCCATGAGAAATATCAAGGAGCTGAATTACAGATTTCAAATCTGTCCAAGAAGGAATTCTTTTTTTTACTAACCCATACATATCTTCTGTTTATTGTTGTGTCGTCTTTCAATGTAAATATTTCCATTGGATTATCCAAATAGTTGATTATTAAAATGTTAACTGCCGGATGATTGATACTGCTTTCTTTACACAGACATAATTTGTGATGCTTGTCCTTGCTGGGATTCACTGAGCTGGGTCTGCAGTGGCTGTGAAGTCCCTTATTTGCTTTAGCAGCAGTGTAAGTGCAGAGTAAACACACTGGTATTTGATCACCCACCTGCTGGTGCAGCTTCAATGGATTTTACACAGTCTGAGAAACTGAAGGTTTTACCATTAATTCCTTGTGGAAAGGAAAGCAAGGGGATGTACAACAACAGCTGCTCAACAGTTACACTGAAAGTATTTACACCAATAAAAAAGTTGAAAGTGGTCTTCATGGGTCCAGACCTTTGATGGTGGACCGTGTCCATGGGGAGGGGTGCCTGAACCTTAAGTGGATAGGGGCATCCACAATAAGACCTTGACTGACTGACCATGACGTGCTTGAAACTTAATTGGATATAAGCTAGAACATTGGTTATAATTGAGGATATTTCAACCTGTTAAAACAGCTACCTGTATTAAGCAACACCCTGTGTTTAAAGGCCAATAAAACACATAAATTACCATATATATTACACGTACATGTATTTGCTTAATTAAAAAATTACAACTTTTAATACAAATTAAATGGTTGAATATTTTTTATATACTGGCAACTAATACATTATAATAATTACATTAATAGTGAGATACATTTAACTTCTTACCAGAAATCGCATTTTGTGAATAGTGATTCCTTTATTCCAGGATTTGACCATGTTTCCCACACCAATTGAAGGACAGAAATGCTTATTTTGCCTTTGAATAATTTGTTAAAAATATATTCAAATTCTTCAAAGTATTTAATTATTTTATTACAATTTGTTTTCTTTAGTTTACATTTGATTTGCATAAAATTATTTATCCTGGCATTCTTCGGTCCCGACATGTTCCTTCCCAAAATCAAATGGTACTAAAAATTCCCTATTTCAAGGCTAAAAATTCAAAATTTGGTGTTAAAAAAACCCAACATATTTTAAAATATGATTTTGTTCCAAATAATCAACCATAGAACCTGAGTAAAAAATTCTGAATAAATCCTTAGTAAGAAAAAATCCAAATTTTCCAGACAGATCTATCAGCTGTTACTTAATACTCGTATACATGTAATATATGTCAGGGACAAATTACTATAAACATGAAATTTATTTATTAATATTGTTATAAAAGAGATAGGATCAATACATGTGTCGAGTACATCTGTGGATTAGCAGAATACAAATCACAACTATCACTGTATTCGCCATTAATGTCACTAAATGCTGGCAGCCAATAACTTAGGTTTCTATGACTACAGCAGTTCAGAATGAATGGATTACAACAGAGATCCAGGGATTCTCAACTGATATTAAATATGGCAGCGTGTTTGTAGTTGTCTGTTAAAAATTTGATCCCGGTCATGGTGGAAGTAGATTTTTAGCCTGCAGTCCCGATGTGCATCCATGGTCTTAATTAGATGATGCATATTCCGTATGTGACAAATATTTACAGTATCTCTTCACTGTATTGAATTGGAGATAATTTAGCTCTAAATATTCATTGACTTGAGTTCATAAATACTGCGAAACATTTGCCTCTTGGTCTTATTGGTGAGCAGAAATAGTCCTTATATTACTGAAACATAATATGAGTAAGGAGTGGACGTCAACAAGTCAAATACATTGTATGAGCTGAAAAGGAAATTTCAAGAATATTTGCTCGTGTTATTACAATATCGGAGGACATTTTGCAAATATTTTTTTCACAAACTTTTCATATTATTGCAATATCGGAGAGGAAATTAAATATTTTTTCTAATTAACTATTTTTGAAGTGTTCAAAATTAATTTGTTGAAAGAAGAGAAAACAGGACTCGGGGCTTCTGTATTGTTTATGGGGATAATTTTTTATCCGATGAATTTTCTAACATGACTTTATTTTTATCAACCAGACACTGTGTGTTTCATGGAAAAACATTCTTCGATCACAAAATAAGTAAAAAATGCTTAATATTATAATAACTGGTTTTCAATTGCTCTGTAGTCAGTCTATGGTGCATTGGTGATTAAATATCCTATCTTTGGTCTCCTATGGTGAATTCTTCTGGAATAAACATTGGAGTATCCTTTCACTCATCTTTGATTACTGCATCTATTGGTCAGTTGTGAGCCACTCTGCCAGGACAAAGGTCTATTACATAAGCAACTGTTATCTAATATCCTGCTGAACTCTGGGGAATTAACATCAGCTACATGGCACTTGGTTATTTACCAATTTACAACTCTTTCTCCAACTTGACCTTCATTCTGTGCTGACCATTCTATCAGGAACAATCAACATCATCACTTGGGAAGAGAATTTTGTAACCAGTGTCTTGGCTTATATTGGTATTTGGGTGTTAGAGCACAAAAGGTTTTCGAACAAATAATTTATATTAAATTTGTCTTTGGTAATAAGGTGTTGTTTGCCCATAAAGATGCTTTTGAGCCCAGAACAGTTTCAGCAACATTGTCTAGGTTCTCTCTTTCAGGTCAGTAAATACTAATAGTAATATGTTAAAAAGTATTAAAAGGTTTTCTATTCAGTTCCTATTCATTCATACATACCATAATAGATAGCCTTTGTTTTCTGTTCATTACTGTATATGTTTGTATTTTATTAATTGTTTGCTATCCCTCATTGTGTCCAGAGTATTTTTTGGAATAAATCTTAGTTTATCTTGTCTTATTTTAGCGCAAACTTTGCTGGATTACATAATATATACAGTACCACCCTTTATAGTTTTAGGCAAGCAAATTGATGTTTAAATGGGCAAAATCCAACTCATAAACAAAAGAAAATATTATTAAATGTTTTTCTCCTACATGTTTACCTGCTGACTTACATCTTGTATGTCACTTTATGTTTTAGATCTTTTTTAATTTAAAGTTTTAAAAGAAAATATGACAAAAAATAGTCACGGGTCATATTAAAGAGGTTTAGTCACAGATTCTGGCAACAAATGGTTCCACTGTTGAATCTGTAGACAATAGAACTGTTCAAACTTGGCACATCCATGTTTTTGGTGAGGTATTCGTACAAGGTATAGTGTTTTTTTCTTTTTAGCCTTTGTGTCTTTTCATTTCAAAGAGATTTTTTTCTTTTTTTCTGAGGCTTTAATTTCCCATATTCTAGAAGCCACTGTTGCAAACCACAGGCACTGCATATATACAGTCATAATATTCTATCCAAATCATCAATTTTAGTGTATTAAGCAGCCACCTGTCTTAAGAGGCCACCTTTTGTTACTCCCTTAGGTGGCTGCTTAATATACTTGTTTGTACAATATATTCTAAATATACATGAAGATATGTATGTATTTTGTATGGAAACCTACAAACCACATATTTAAATTTACAGTCATCTATTTCATATTAAAGCCATTAGAATAAAAAAGTTCAAAAACCATTTTGTTTGGATGTTTTTCATAAACAAAAATATTTAGTATATATTTTTTTGAAATGAACCTTTCTCCAGGGATCATTGTATTCACTATTGTACAAAATATTTCTCTGTAGATAATTATAATTAATTTTGTCGGAAGTATTAAATATGTATGAGTATAACTATTGTTCCTGTATGTAACATGATGAATTTATAAAACCAGGCATTCAAATTACCAGCACCTTTTGTCCTAAGAATAATGTAGACATCTGTGCTAATTATACTAATAGTGGTGCATATGGCTTTTAATTAGCATACATGTATTTAATTACATTTGATGAACCAGCTGGCATGCAGTACTACAATAGACTACATGTACATGTATTATAATGGGTGGTATGATGCATGCAGTGATACATGTACATGTATTATAATGGGTGGTATGATGGCTCTACATTGAATTACCGCAATGCATGCATGTAAAGTTTGGTCTGGCACTAGAAGTCAGGTCCATACCATTGATGTACATGTAGACGTTAGAGGAAGAAGGATCGGTTCAAATTCTATTTCTAGAGTGGCAAAATAATTGTTAATAATTAATGTTTAGCATTCACGTTGTGTCTCTATCCAAGGACAATACCAGTCATTTGGGAGGTACGCTTAGTATCCGGCCACTTAATAGCAGTGTCTAATTTATGTTATGTATCCACATTACTGCGTCTAAATTTCCCTTCACTTGACTTACATGTTCATGTGCGTGCTTGTAAACCAGTGACTGTGGTGCAAGTATCATACCTTATACTTGTATATTGTGACCAAGGATAGTTTACTGGTGATTATTGTTACTATTTTCGACTGGATTATTGTTTATACTTAAAATTTCCCAGATACTTAAAAAAGTTGCAGAATTTGAAGATTTCTGAATTGTTTAGTAGTTTTAATGGAAAATGTGAGTCACAAACTGTGGTAGGTGTTTATGTTCATAAACAGCTCTGTTTTTTTAAAGAGTTTTGTGCTTTTCCCAGTGTGTTTATGATTTGACTGCTTTTCTTCAAATATCATTTGGATATCATTTGACCTTTTAACCTGTACAATGGATGTTTTGTAGGTCAATACATTCATAAACAGCTCATATTTATCAAAGAGTAGTTTTTTTCCAGCATCTTTATGCTTGGTTATTTAACTTTTTTTCTTCAAATGTCATTGGATATCATTTGAACCAGTACAATGTATATAATGTATGTTAGTGTGTTACAACTTACACTGAATTTGAAGGCACAGATTACAATACTCTAATTGCAATTTTCTGTTTCCTTGTTGGAACTTTCAATACTATAGCTAGTATTAGCGCAAGCGGCATGTATCAAATGAAAAGAAGAATTAGATGGATGTATTAAATTGCATGTGATGTATCGGGCTTGCACACATTACAAACCAAAAGCCAAAAGTGTTTGCAGCCCTTATGTGTACATGAAGTGTAAATGTTAAAAATATCATTATTTAATGTTTATAAAGGTCCTGTTAACATATTTGGAATTTATTGTTGATTCGTTGTATGTTGATGACAAAGAAATGCTATTTAATGATTTAATAACATGCATATAAATATCTCATTAAGATAAATGGTGTGACCCTTATTGCAGAAAATTGGTCTCATTTATCAAGAATTTGGTTTTGACATTTTAATAATTGTCGTAGTTATGAGTTATATGCTATAATTAACATAATTGTAGGAAAGTGCGTAATAGTTTATCCCCACATGTGTGAGGTCATTTTGGTTTCTTTCTTCATCCGTTGAGGAAGACAATCCCATTCGTGAGTGCTTTTTCCGATTATTCTAAGCCTCAGCTATTTCCTGATGTGGGTAAGCTTGTACTTGTCATTGTAAATGGTTTATGAAGTGGATCATAAGAACTTACATGTACAATGTAGTCCTTATATTAGGTCACTAAATATTTATTATGTGACTGCTGTACATGTAGACCAGCATTATTTATTTAAATTTATATTTATATGAGATGTCACAATGGCTTGGAAGACTAAGTCAGAAAGGTTATAGTCTTGCCGACTTTGAGAGTCACATCGAACTCTTATGTCACAATGGCTTGGCGATATATCCATTTTATTACATTTTAATCTACCATTTTTTACATCTAGCACTATCGCATAATATCGACTACAATTAACGGTTTTCTGTTTTTTCTTCTTACAGCACATGGTGCAGAATCAGATGACTCCGACATACACATATCCTCAGGCAGCAGGTGTTCCGGGGGGCGTGACGGCTGTACCAGGCATGACGGGGCTCGAGGAGTACCACCACCAGGTCGTCAGTCAGGCGGCCACCATCGCCGTGCCCGGAGAACCTCAGGCGGCGGCCTTCACGATTCCTGCTGCTGCCGTCACGACCAATGGTGCCATAGAGCAGCAGACGGTAAGGGGACGGCCCTTGAATGTACGTTAAGTCTTAATTGTTGCATGCACTTGCCGCTGCTGTGGTTTCAGTTTGTGCTGGTTCGCTGGTTCCGTCGTTCGGTGTTGGTTGGTTGGTTGGTTATCCGTAGTTAACTGACTGTCAGGTTTGAGTTTTGGCATGCCATTTTTGTTTTTTGATTCTTTCTTTTTTCTAACACGCGCCTTTGAAGTTAAATGGCTAATTCTTTTAAAGTTGGTTGGTTGGTTGGTTATCCGTAGTTAACTGACTGTCAGGTTTGAGTTTTGGCATGCCCTTTTTTTTTCGTTTTCTTTTCTTTATTCTAACACAAGCCTTAAAAGTTAAATGGCTAATTCTTTTAAAGTTGGTTGGTTGGTTGGTTGGTTATCCATAGTTAACTGACTTTTCTATTTGATTATATAAAATGAAACACAAAACTGTACAATAATTGCATGGTTATATCACAAGGCGTCATTAACCTGGGGTTTATGACATAGACAAAAACAAATTTGTTAAATTACATAATGTCAGCTTTAAATTTAGATAATACACATGAAGAACATCTTCTTTCAAGTAGTAAATGTTTGCTCCCAGACATTCATTTTTTATACCTATTAATTGTGCATCAAAGACTTTATGATCTCGCAGCAAAAAAGTAACTGCATCTCAAAAAAGTGCATAAAATTTATATTACCAAATGTTTGGTAATGAAACTTGAATATAGTAATGGTTGTATCGACCTCATCGATATCAGAAGATATGTGCACAGTTCATTATCTTCAATTTTCATGTCCATCAGTTATGCGTTTTAAAATTTCGTTACTTTCGGAACAACAAATGATTCTTCCGAACGTAACCAAATGATTCTTTGAATTTTCGGAAGACCCAGATATTGTTGGAATATTATTGTTCATAGTATGATGCCATGGCTGGAAGAAAATGGATGCCTTCGTGCTATTGGAATGCTTGAAGCTTAGTATTGCTCAGAACATTATGCAGGCCGATTTTGAGTGTTATAGGGTGTGTGTATTCTTCTATCGAATACATCTATGGCTCATGGAATTTGAACACTGTTAATGTATCTTGCCAAATCTGGCCGTGATCCAGATATGAAGTTTTCTTGGCCCCATTTTGATAACAGAGAAGCTATCAGTTTTATAGCAGTGTGATTTTAACCAGAATTCTTTAGTAAACATTACTGCAAAGGATTATTTTTTTGTTTTATTTGAATTTTTTCCAGTTTTTTGTGATGTATACCATTTCTTTTTTTCACTAGTATACATTGAATGAAAGCATGAAATTCTTTATTTTTTATTTTTGTAGAAATATGTCGTTTTCACCGGTCATTTTTATTTTATAATAATAATGTAACGGGGAAACTTAACCTCTACTGGAAGATTTTCTGTATCTACCGACTGATCTAAAAGAAAATTCTCACTAGATGAAGCCAGTATGAGCTCTATAAATACAAACACTGATTAAAATATGGCTTTTCTAGTTTCACCATATTCACTATAAGAAGCTTTTTTTTTTTTAGTTTTGTACAACAATATTTAAGAGCATTTGGAGGCTGTTTGGTGCAAAAAATTGATCCAAAAAAAGATGTAGATCTACATATATATATACATTCACTTTATTTTATCTGAATAATTAAAGCCTGCTTGGTATGAGCAAAAAAATATCTTAAATGTTTACAGCGCATCCATATATAATCCTGGACGGATAAATAAACACATCCTCAGCTTTGAGCCAGTGTTATTTTCTTGACATTTTCTTATTATCACTTCCTGGTTACCAGATATATAACCACCTGCTCGGGTAAAGACAAAGAACAGAAGATCTTACTCTCTAACGCTGGTTTCATATTTATATTAGTAATATATATTTCCACTCTTACTTGGTGGTCATAGCAGGTCTAGTAAACTGTTTAGTGTTTTTAGGTGTATGCCGGATGTTGTTTGCAGACAAAGGGAAATTCTTCATTGGACACGTTAGAACTGATGATTTTTTTTTATGTTTCCAATGAGTGGTTCACAACTGATGGTTCATAACTGATACAACATATGCTAATTCTTGAGCACTGTTTATAAAAAAGAGTACCATAGCTTATGAGACATCCTTTGGAGTCACAAGTGTTAAAATAACTGCTTTTGACATACAATAAATTTACTATAATATTAATTAATCAATCTGCTCAAGTAGTAATGTATTGTTAAATAAACAAACTTGATCTTTATCGGTTTGTTAAGGGTTGACTTTATTCATCTTTGCAACGCATGCATGATTTCCAAAGTGAGCTCTTGCTGGTTGAATTAACCTGAAAAGACCCAACAGGCTAAAATGTTTTTGCTGTCAAGATTACATGTACATCCTCTTTGGCAAAAATTTAATACTCTCTGGTCACTCTCCTATTACAGTTAGATGCAGCTTGGATGCAGCATCCAACAACAAAAATGTACGGCTTTGGCACCTGTTGTTAAGCCTGTTGCATAGAATTGAGAAATGTGACAGAGTTGCATACATAATAAATTATATACAAGCACTACAAAATTTCTCTCTCTCTGTGGTGACAAAACTATCCTCTTTGCAATGTCTGTATGGCGTCACATGGATGTACATGTAAATGAATTCCATGCTTGCTTTCGCTGTTATTACATGTACTCGTGTATGCAAAATGCAAATGAACTCTTGACATTGTGTCTGGCCACATGTTAATGATCTTCACAAAGCTAATAGAGCACGAATTTTCTTAGTGCTCAAATTTTCTTAGTGCTCAAGTTCCTTACTCATGTGTGTTCTTTGATCATGTAAAATAGTTCACTGCATTTTATCATACATACTTGAGACAATATCTGCCTCTTCTGTTCCCAACTCCCGAAGATAGATAAAGATAATTAATAACTTAAAGACGTCCTTCTTTACTGCTATAATATAAAGTAGGAAGTTAATGAAATGAATCAGAATATTTAAATAATGAGGTTGTTAGAAATGTACATTAATCTTATTACTAATGGAATGTATATAGAGGATATTAGTAATGGAATGTATATAGAGGATATTATTAAATTAGCTGGCCAGTATTATTAAATTTAATTCCCAAATGAAATTTTGTATTTGACATGAGTGATTAAAATTATTTCACAACAGACTTAAACTGGATAATACTACTGTCATGGTCGTGAGTTTAATCTATTTATTGCACCAGATGTATTATTGTGATATGCTTTTCAAAACATATTTGAGTAATTTACTTTGATGGAGGACTGAAAATGATAAAGAAGATGGAAGCTTGTTCTAACAGCATAATGCGCTTTATACCAATGTTGATCATTTGTCGCTAAAAAATTATTTCATTTATTTCTCCAGTTAGATTGCCTGCTGTGATAATAAAAGAAATATAAGACAAAGATTTTGTGCATTCAAGTGTTCGTTTAATACATGATATATATTTCTATTTACTATTATACTAGTTAATAAAAATGACTACAGTGAGAATATGTAATTGATACCGCTTTCTAGCTGCATGTATGTTTTGCATTGTCGAGCAATCATAAAAACAATTGATGCTCTAATTATGATGGATGACGGGAGACGATTTTCTTCTCAATCTCCTGGATGGTCTGATCCAATTCCCCAAATTCTCAAATAGCTTGACCGTAACCACTTTACCATAACCGTAGTTTAAACTTTCCAGCTGTGGTATCTTATGGTTTGGTAGAGTGGGCAAGTCTACGGTAGATGGTCAATGGTCATCCTCCCTGTCTGCCAGGAGCACATACGGCATATCTAGAATTTTGCATTAGGAATAGACATTTATTAAATATAATAATTTATACTTATTCAATTTAAAGCCCATATGTAAACATTTGAATTGTTATATCAAAAGATCGGAA
>JAULBR010117250.1:36919-49220 GCA_032355825.1 Melanodrymia aurantiaca
TTAAATATAATAATTTATACTTATTCAATTTAAAGCCCATATGTAAACATTTGAATTGTTATATCAAAAGATCGGAAGGCTGTCAAATCTCAAATTGATATAACTAACAGTAGTGCCATAGAATATAGTATAGTTTTGATTATTTCACGTAAATATTATGTATATTTAGTTTTACCTCAGCTTGTGATTTGTACTGCTTTTTTAAACGCATTGAATTGCATGTAGTTTTCGTTTGCATGGTAGTACTATTATATTTTTATTTTAAATATTAACTTTTGCCATAACGTTATTTTTACCTGTTTCTTTAAATTATTTAAATTTCATCTGTTATTGCCTGCATGATACATGTATTGATTAATCTGGTTGTTGTTGCATGATGAATATTTTAAAGAGAATCGGTTGCATGTCTTTATTTTAGCACCAACAGTTACTGTATTGGCTCCGTTACACATCGAAACAACACGGAAAGTGTTCAAACAATCCAGATTCATTTATATTTAGATATACATGTATTTATAAGAGACTTAATATATTAAGCAGACATCTGTCTTAAATGGCAATTTCTCCTTTTTCACAAAAATATTAATCATTTAATTGAATCAAACATGAATTGCATTAAGCAGCCACCTGTCTTCAGAGACAATCCTTTGTTACACACTTAGGTGACTGGTTAACACAGGTTTCGCTATATATACACTATTTTGCTAAACACTATTTCACATAATAAATTGGAGCCTATAATTGGAACCAATAATATATATATATTTGCCACTCAAAAAAGCATGACCATTTCCCTTTAACATATATATAACCTTATTGTTAACTAATAACTAATTTAACTAATTTTATAGTTTACTACATCTTTTTTAATGATGAGTTTCTGCTTAAAATGCTTCACAAAAATATTAACTTTGTTTTAATATATAATCAGAAAAAACCGTTAATGACCACTGATATAATCCAGTAGCTTTGTTTTACATCATTTTTTTCAAACAGTTCAATTTGCTTTTTTTTTCTTTTTTAATTATTAGTGGTCCTTAACTTATTTGGATGAGTATATATTAATGTATATTTTTTGTTTTGCTTGTATAATTGTGTGTAAATGTCAACTCCATAAAAACATTATCAAAAATATTTTTAGTTTGAGTTATGTTGTTTTTAGATAAATTATATATTTTCATGTAGATGGAAATTGTGTAAAAATCGATATATTATTTATATATAGTTTGATTATTAGTAATTTAAATTCTAACATTTAACGCTTTTTCAAATATCCATTTATATAAAAGATACATTAATTTGAAAAACAAAAGCATATATATAATTAACATCTAATTGCTGAAGATTAATTAATCTGCCATTGTTTTATCTTTGTTATTTTTTTTCGTTATTTAATTAACGTTTGTTTCGTCCACAGCAAACAGATTTACCCGTCGAAGGCGACCAGTCATCACCCAGCCCCTCATCATCTCAGCCAAACACAGGACCAAAGAGATTACACGTGTCAAATATCCCTTTCAGATTCAGAGAAGCAGATTTAAGGCAACTTTTAGCAGTAAGAAAACTTCTACACTTTAATTGGTGGTGTATTTTTCAAATACAGTTTAATCCCGTTGGCTCGAACACTGTCAGTGCTCGAGAAACTGTTCGACTCATCGGGTAGTTCGACCCAAGCATCAGCAACTTAATATAAGGTTTTAATTTGGGACTTCGATCTTGGTTCGAGTGTTGCCATGTATTCGACCCTTCCGAGTTCGAGCCAACGAGATTCTACTGTATTGTATTTTAGAAACATCCCTTTTAGATTCAAAGAAGCAGATTTACCAGCTTCTATTGGGGGTGTAATTGTGAAATATTGCATATAATTTGATAGAAACACTACCAACTTCCAATTGTAGCGATAGTTCTAGTGTCAAACACCCCTTTCAGATTCAGAGAAACAGATTTACGGCAACTTTTAGCACTAAGAAACCTACAAGCTTTAATTGTTAAATACTGTATTTCATTTTAGAAACCGACAACTTTTAGTTGTAATGATGGTTCTCGAGTCAAATATCCCTTTTAGATTCAGAGTAAAAAACTTGCAGCATCGTTTGGCAGTTAGATTCCTTCTACAAACAATTATTGGGGGCATAATAGTCAAATATCTCATTTAAATGTAAAAACTTTCCACTTTTATCATACTGTTAAGGATTGTTCGACAAGCTTTTATTGGAGTGTATCACATATTGCATTCAGATCTAGAGAAGCTGATTTTCTTAGACATTATTTATTGCTTCTTCCACATTGGAGACAAAATTGGAAAAATCTAGTGGTAAAGCATTCGTTTGCAACTCGATGGGTCCAAGAATTGATCCTCCTCATGGGACCCCTTGGGTTGTGCCATTCCAACCAGTGATCCAAGGCTGGTCTATCAAAGGATATGGTGTGTGCTATCCTGTCTGTGGGAAAGTGCACATAAAAGATCCCTTTTTGTTATTCTAAGAGGAGTAGCCTATGTGGCGGAAGCGGGTTTCCTTTGTGACATCCAAGTGTAGATATAACCGTGCGTTTGACATCCAATAACCGCTGACTAATAATCAATGTGTTCTAGTTGTGTCGTTAAACAAACAAACTTTATCTTTTATTCCATTTTTGATGTATCTATATATAGTTTTTTGGTTTTTGCTGTTGTATTTATTCAACTGTTTTTCTCTCATACAGTTTGGTCCTATTCTTGATGTAGAAATTATATTTAACGAACGGGGCTCAAAGGTAAGTTTTTATATTAATTGAAATTCTTAAAACACATGCTGAGGAGATGAATATAAATTAATATAATTTTAAATATATTATAAACAACTAAAAAAAAGCTTAAATAAAAATTTTAAGATTTAAAATAAAACTACATAAAAATAAATGTAATATTAGAACTTTAGGGACGAGCTATTCGTATTGTCACATTTTCTATAAGGAATCAAATTCTTAATCTTTTTCGCTTCTCTTTGTTGTTTGGTGATCCAGTACTGTGGTTAGTGCTCTTTCATTCTCTCTTAAAATGATCGAGTTGAAATATCAATTTTCTTTCGTACAAAAATGCTTTGGGTTCTTCCATTCCCAAACACCTGATCACCCAACATGTTTCTCGAAGTCTGATATGTTCCGTGTGGATGAAAAAAAGTGCTAGAGCTGGAGGATTTGTCTTTTGTGTGAGGTGTATAATTGGACGCCATCTTTGTCTGCCATCAAGTTTGTTTCACGTTTCAAAAACTTACACTTTGTCAAAGATCATATTTGTTTCAACTGAATAGACTTTCACTTTGTCAATGAATGTCATGTTTGTTGCAAGTCATATGTACTTTAACTTTCTCAGATCAAGTTACAAGTCGCAAAGACTTTTGCTTTGTCCGAATTCAAGTTAATCAGCAATCCTAACACAACATCATGCATGATGATTTCCTGAATCACTTTCTGACTTAAATATTTTGTTCAAATATGGTTTTGGGAAAATTCAATGCGGGACTAATCTCTTAAAATGTCTACAAGGACTCTTAAAATGTCTACAAGGAATTCTGCTTTGTTGAACTAGTGATGGAAATCCTTAATTTGTGTAGCAACTTTACTTGTCAATACAGACAGTGTTCTTTGAAGGATGGATCAACGTAAATAATATATAGGTTGTTCGTGGAGAAGCAAAAGCATCGCTAATCATGCCGCACTTAATTAGTTGTGTCTTTATCCAACGTATTCTCTGCTGTGTACATTTTGCCGTTGGGCAGGTTTCACTCTGAGGACTGGCGAGAAGTATTGATCCACCAGTTTCCAATTGGTTTGTAATTTTACTACACAATTGATCATGTTGCTGTATACAGACTGGCTACCATGTTACTTTTTTGTTACATGTTAAAAGGTCAAGTGGAAAATGGTTTGTAAAAAAGTGTTCGACCTAATATATCGCGGGTCCTTGGAATTAAAATGGGATCTAGCTCGGTCGTTATAACACCTGTCTGAGGTTGGAGGATTGATTCTTTTTAGTCGACCTGTTAGAACTATTGTTTTTTAATTCCATGTTCAAACCAATAGTCCAAGACTGGTACGCCAAAATCTATCCTGTATGAGATTCAGAAAGTGTATGAAAAGTGCATTATAACACCTGTCTGAGGTTGTAGGATCGATTCTTCTTAGTAGACTTGTAAGAACTTTTTTTTTTAAATTTCATGTTCACACCAATAGGTTAAGACTGGTACGCCAAATTCTATCCTGTATGAGAAAGATTATGGAAAGTGCTTTAGAAGATATTCCTTGCTGCTAATTAAAAACTAAAAGCTTATGGTGCAGTGGAAGGGATTTGTAACTCTTAACTGATGGCTTAATTCACCATCACTGACGCAAGAGTTGACACGTAATAAATTACGCAGTCTTAGTTTCGGCATTATTGTGGTTATAAACGTTTCTCAATTTCATAGGCTCGGTGCCCGAGGTGCAAGGTTTTCTACGAGCAAACCCAGGTTATTACCCTTCCAACCAGTACTTCATGACTGTTGTATATTTAAAGTAGATCTATGGTGCAGTCATCTCAGTGTACCAGTCTCCATGGTGTTGTGTTTAGACCACTGGGCTCAACTGGTAGGTACTGGGTTCGAATCCCACAAGTCATATGGGTTTTTTAACTGCAGTACTGGATCCAAAACTATTGAGTGCTTCAGAATTCTCAATGTGTAGGTGTATATATCTGAATAAGTTATAAACCAAAAAAATTATTTCGCACCTGAATAAAATTAAGACATTTAACCAAATTTATTTAATTGAAAATATGTTAAATGTCTCCTCAGCATAATTAGTGTATTAACTTTGATTGTCATTGTTCAATTTTAAGATGTATAAGCTTTTTTCTGTTTATAAAGATCACTTTTAAAATACATTATCATACCGATTTCTTCATTACTATTTCTATATAAGATTAACTTGTTCTATAAGAAATGAAAGCTTAATTCAGTACTTTAACTTAATATATTAATTGGATAAACATATTTTGTTAAGTAATTGCATACTTTTGGAATCTATGAGAGTACAACACATTGTATTATAATTGACAAATAGTATTTTCAAATTTTGTTATTAAGGCTTATACATCTACATGTAAAACATAAATGTGATGAAGATAAAGATTGTAATTATCTTGAATAAATGTTTAAATTTTAACATGTTAAAACAGGCATTTGCAACACGAAAGCATCATTTTATATTGTCTATTTCAAAGTGTCCAACTAATGATACTCTAGCGTTTTCTTATCAATACTAGTGTACAAACTATCTTTGATTATAACTGTGTTCTCAAATCAATGTGTTCACCAAGGTGTCGTAATGGATATTGACAATGCATGGCACTGCTATACAAACAGTCATTTGTGCATTGGTTTTATCCCATTAGAATGGCTTCTTCCAAGGCTTAACGGAGTGTGATTAATACAATCAATACATGTCACTACTTGGACTGCACTGGACTGACATTTTTTGCTGAATCAGGTGTAAAGCATCTGTCGCAGAGCTTTGCAATCCAGTGACAGCTTGTTGTGATTGTTTCAATAGTATCTCTTCTTATATCATATTTATATATACAAATACACTGTATATGCTGGAATTCATTGCTGTACTCAAAGCTAGTAAATTGGGAACTGGTCCGTGACAAAATTCAAGCCAGTGTACTATGACAAATATTTGTGGCCATCTCAAAAGCTTGTCTTAGTCACCAATGTACACCTGTGTAAGCTTTAGTTGCAGATGCCTATTTTTATTCATGTAACATATCATGTTTTATGTGTTGGCTAATCATTCTGTCATTAAATCAATTAAAATTGATATTTCATTCAGATTTTCCAATTAAAGTTATAAGTCAAGACATTGTATGGTTCTGATTTCTATCTCTATAAATGTGTATTCTTTTAAATTGATTGTCTCACAGACATGTTGTATTATCTTTCCTATAGGGAAATGATCTAGCGTGCTTTTTTCTGTCTTTCGCACGGCAAAAGTTTAATACCTTCGACCAGTACAATAACGCAATCAATTTCTTTAATGTTTGCTTTCCTGGTCTCTTTTTGTAAGTTGCTGCCTATTAGTAAACTATTATTTGATTTTCAGACAGAATGATTAGTTATTTACTTCAAAGAAATATGTTTATATTTTAAATGTGATTTTATCTGTGCAACTTTGTATGGATATCATTTCTTGCAAATTTGCATGCATTTTTAACGATTAATCATTTTATTTGCTTGACTTTTAAATTGTGAAAAAAAGTAAAAAATTATTAATAAAATTATAAATGATGCTATATTTTATAATTTTATCAAGAGATGGTAAAACAAATGCCATTGAATTCACCATACAGAGTTGCAAGTCATTGATAATAAATTATAATGAGAATAAATGACATCTATATTTGCATATATTGTTGCCCATAAAACATAAACTGCTTGAGATACATAGCACCAATTTTTTAACTGCTAACAGAAATAGTGCATGCATATTATTATTTTTCACTGTTAAAGGTATTTGTCTTATCTGGCCAAATACGTTTTTTAGTCAAATTTATCCAAATTATTTTGGGCTTATTTTTAGCATCCAATCAGATGGATAAATCCTTATTTTTATTTTTATTTTTTTTTATGATAAATACAAAAATATATTTTTTGCTTTATCAGAAAATGTAATAATTTAATAGATTATAACAAGTTTAATAAAAGAAATGATTAATCTAAGTTGTTGACATTAAACTAGCACAGGTGATAGAACCACCAAATTAAATAAGATATGTACACAGTAAATATTGTTTATATCGGATACCTATAAATACAGTTTGTATTAAAGTTCATGGCTGTAAAAAACAAATCTGCTATGTAATATAGAAAGTAGTACTATTGAAAATGGAAGACAATACTACCTGTAACAAACAACCACTATATTTAACTACTTTTGATTTGCAATCAGTTTCTTTGTGGTTCGTTGTAACTAAAGTTTACTGTATGCTTGTTTATGATCATTGATCATATTCCAGTGTAAGTGTTCACAATCAAAATACTTATTTGTATTTGGCCAGATTTAAGAATACTTGTAATATCCTTGGAATTTTTTTTCTAATTGGAACTAACCTGACATGATTATTAATATTGCACTTTGAATGATTTGTTTATTTGAAAGAATGTATACGTTCCCACATTGTATGTTGAAACACAATTAGCCATAACATTTGAAGCATTGTTAATGTAAAAAGAAAAGCTAAATATAATTTATAATAAGATATACGAAGTTAATGTTACGTTTTGAGGTTTACCTGCTACGACAAATGTACATATTTAACGGCTTTTTAACATGCCCCTATAATTAGGACTCCATTAATTACTTTAATTATGCTTCATAATTGTTTCTTGTACCTTAATTAACCATTCACTGGTCATATCTTTCATCAAGCCCACACAGTCTGTAAATGACTTGTGCCGTTTTGTTTTTGTTTTGTCCTTGGTAATGGCCTCTGCTGTTTGCTGAACCCCCAGGGCTTATTTTCTATTTACTCTGCATCCACAGTTTTCTGTGTTTTATTTGCTTTTAGTTGTGGTTCAGCATTCTAATGAATGTCCTCTGGTGTTTTATGATGCTCACGCAGGCATTGTTATGGTTATGTATTTAATATTTCTAACACGCAGTATAAGTAGAATACATACATCAAGACAACTATCGTATCCAATGCAAAATAATACTTTATTTATTCATGATTTGGAAAGTAATAATCAGCAGGAGGGTTTTTTTTTCTACCTGTCAGCTTTTATTTACATCACTTCAGGATTATCAACCGGTACTCAAACATATAACTATAAATAAGAAATTTTGGTCTGACAACTGTAATCTTTTAGACTTATTGTTGGATTATATTGTTAATTGTTGATTACTGGGTAGTATCTACGATAATGCACGTAAAGGATCCATCTCTTAAGTATTAAAGTATTTCTATTATTGAATAAATACCAATAGGATAGACTTCGCTGGTTTTCAAGTTGTTTTTCAAACGTGTATTCATTATTGAAGGTACTAGCAATCCAATAAATTGGCTTGTTTAAACAGATTTAACACCAGTAACTGATTTCATTTAATTAATCTTTAAATATAAGCCTGGGTAATCTACCAATTGCCTTTAATTAATCCTTTAAATACAAGCCTCAAGACAGGATAGTAGTCTCCCAACTCCCTTTAATTAGTCTTCTAAATAAAATTGTTTGTCTGGGTAGTAATCTAACATATCTTTTGGGATCAATAAGTCATATTTACAATTTTTTTGTCAGAAAATTGGAAAAAAAATAAATCCCTGTTACATTTTCACGTGCATGTCGATAAAAGCTTTCTTTCAAATTGTTGCTTGTATGTATGTCTGTGATGTATAAAACATTGGAACGGAGATAAATGTATGTAGTTTGTGCATGGATATTCATCATGGTCAATAAATCTGTACAATGGAGATTTGCAGTATGTCTGCAATTGTGGTGTCGATGTGCAGTCTTGTTGAAGTGTTTTGGACAAATGTTTTGTGTGAGTCCATTTCTATTTAGTCGTGATCATATTTTGTGTACTTCGTCCTCTTACAGTCTATGTCCTACTACATCTCTGCAGTTTGTCCTGTCCTGTCCTACTCAAGTCTTTGTCCTTCCCAATGTCTTTGTCCTACAATTCCGTCTTTGTTATGACCATCAGTTGTTTTCTTGTGGTGTTTTTTTTTTCACAAACACAATACCTTGTCAACCATACTTTGTATTGTTACTTGTATCCAATAATCATGATTTCTTGTTTTAAATTGTGGCTCAATTTTAATGCAGCTTTGAAACCGTGGGTATCTCCACCATAGAGAATGGCTTGTGTGCATCAGCCGTGCATTGCTGTATGGTTGTCTTCTGTGTAATACATATTAATATTTACAATACTAAAATCTAAAGGATGTTTCATCTGTCTTCATATAGTTGTGTGCCTCACCCTCTTTGATTAGGTTACATATTAGTCTTCTTTTATGTATCTCTAGATCTTTTTTCTGGTTGAAGTTAGACTTTACAGTGATATAAAATACATTATGTATGCAGTGAAACTTCGTTTTCTTGAATATCATGGATATCTAGAGTTATATTTATGCCTCGACAAACTGATATACCAGCCGAGATAAATGAAATCTCAAACTTCCCAGATCTCAAACTGTCCATTCTACTTTGAGATAACTATGTGTTATTGTATGTGAAATCCATCTATTGTTTGACAATGTCATTCTGCATTACACAACATAATTATTTAAGTAAATTGATATAAAACCAATTATTTATTTATATTGGTACTGTCTGAAAAAACAAATTTATAAATTTTGGACTAAACTTTATTATTTAACACTACCATTGATAAAAAAAAAAACATTTGTTTACTGAAAAGTAAAAAAATAAAACCTAAGAAAATTTCTAAATTCTCTTTCATCTAGTTAGGCTACACTTATCCTTTTAGCTTTAATAATTTAAAATGCTGTTTAAATATACATGTAACTAAACCTAGTATTTAAGATAATAATGTTTAATCTAAATGGAACCATATTCTGTCATCTACAGACAGACACATGGTTATTACAATAAACCGGTTCCTTGTTAATTTTATTAGGTGCTATCTCAAGCAGTTTATAGTGTTTTATAATGGCTCAACATGTTCTTTGTGATATAAATCTGTTTGATCTACATGTAGTGTGTGTGTCACAATGTATTGCATTACATCCTGTTGGAAAGTTGTTTGTGAGCATTTCATCAATCAGTTCTAAACTTGTATGTATAAATCTTGTAACCCAGGCAACAGCAGTTTCCTTCTTTTTGTTGTACAATTTTCTCCCATGTTTAAAGGGCCATGGATGCTATTTTTCTCATTCACTTAGCTTTTATTTGATCATATCATTATGCAATAAATTTCCATCATTGTATATAGTGATTTGCATTTGAAGAAAAAAATACAGAAATAAACCTCAAATTTTCATTTGCTTTAATGGATAATAACATTTTAAGAGAGCTATTAACCATTTGCTTTTTGATGCCATTTTCATCAAGATATTAGAAACTTATTTAGAGATACAAAAACATAAATATGCATAAAAATTATGCCTATTTATCTTACAAGGAATGTTTGAGTAATGAATATGAAATCTTTTTCAAATTATTGTTTTTCCCAATAATATCTCACAAGCAACTTTCTCAGCTTTGGTTTTAGTAGTATTTTGAAAATGTACATGTAAAAGCAAATCTATTGATAACTAAAAGACTAACAAATCTTGTAGCACTTGGACTAACGAACCAGTCTCCTTTTCATATTTGTATTTTGTTTCATGTGTAATAAATGGTGGCGTTTAAGTGGATAGTATATAGTATGTGGCATGGAGGCATGTCGCTTCTAGTTACAAGCATGCTATCCCGTCACCAAAATCTTTATATTCATTGATCGACAAAACCAAGAAAAAAAAACATACTTGACTATTGTGCATGACTGATTATTGACGATAAAAAAACAAATGCCATATGATTTATGTTGATTTGCACGTTTTTAATGCATGCTCCTTATTTTCCGTGCATGCAGGGGTTCGGTTTCGTAACTTTCGCAAATAGCGTGGATGCAGACAGAGCACGAGAAAAATTGAACGGCACCGTGGTTGAGGGACGAAAGATTGAGGTGCCTGCATGATTATTTCCTATTTGTGATTATAAATAGCACAGTGTGCTCAGTATTTTCCTCATCTTGTGCAGTATTAAGAAATGCCTGTGTTTGTAGATTGTTGTCTTAAGTGTATTGTATTTAGAAAAAGTGCGGAGACAAAGTACACAAACAAACAAAATTTAAATTTAAATTTAAATGTCGAAAGAAAAAAAATGCATTTCTTTAAGTTGGATTTTTATTATTGCCACTTGCCTAGGGATTGAATATCGGGATTTTGAGATGAAACCGAGGCTCGTTGTGATGGCGCCGCCTAGCCATTGTTACCGATACTACGGTAGACAAGATCCAAGAGTTTCTGTAATAGTATGTTTGTCTTTTTGTAAACACGCACGTAATGAGTGCACGCTGGCAACAAAATTATCAGTATCGTGGTCGATTGCTGAATGTGCATTATCTCCCCTTTTGTGGCATTTCTTGATGCTGCCTATGTTTGACAACATTCCTGTTTTCATACCTTACACTTGATTGAACAAGCTGCAACAAGTTGACTTTGTTTTATTGACCTAGTGAGATGCTTTCTATGATGAAAGACATAAACGTGAACAACCAGTTTATTTGGGCTGGTGTGGTAGGTACATGTAGAAGATATATCCATCATAAAATTTTAATAATTATTTTTTAATTAACCCTTAGGCTGCTGTGTTACAATGGGATAATGATTTATTTTTTTGTGTTTTAATATAAATAAAACATTCTATATAGTAAACAATATAGAAATGAATTTTGTTATCAATTTTATGTTTTCCCATCTTTATGTTTGGTTAGAGTATCTGCCAGAGTTGCGTGAAATATTTTCTTTCTTAATTAAGATTGGACTGTTACTATTTAAACCTAGTTATTGAAATATCCAAAGAAAATTTTATTTGTGTAAACGAATTTCAATAATTGCTGGATGCAGCATCATAGTTAGCTTTTTTATAAGTATGGACAAAGATTTAACATAATTCTTTAAAGTTCTATGTAAAAATGTTCAAGACAATCCAATAAAAACAATATTAACTCTATTTAAACCATTGCCTGGAGACGAGCAATATACGGGCTGTCTGCTGAATTGGAATAATATTAGTTCTGTGTGGATTAATCAAATTAATCAAAACTGTTCAGCAGACAAATGATATACCGAAGGGCCTACTTTCAGTGATGATATAATTCTCAGAGGGAAAAGTCTAATCCATGGTTATGCTTTTTGTCTTTTGTATTGAAAACTGTATCGATTGGTCTCTTGTAACATGGCAGCCTATAGGTTAACATAAATTAAAAGCAGCCATATTTAGTAGTCTTCTCTTACATTCCTAGCACGATGTATCTCAGTGGTAAGCATCTGCTTAGATTATGTTATGTCATGAAATTAACCCTTAGTAGACTAATTCCATCTCCTACCCCAATGTCAACAAGTGCGTCACGATAGGTATTTTGCAGGCTCGTAGTATACACGTGGTGCATTTCTGTATGTTAGAAAATGCAGATATGTTACTGTATCATACCCAATGCTGCAAATCATAAAAAAGGAACCTTTATATTATATACACATGGTGCATTTCTGTATGTTAGA